>WOXC01011696.1:0-56432 GCA_011680675.1 Gymnobelideus leadbeateri
GGGCATCCTTGGGGTGAGGGGAGGTTGGAAGTACCCACTATAGAAGAGGGACAGGATCATGTAGGGAATGGACCAGGTGAGGGGTGGGATGAGTGGGAGGGAATTATAAGCAGCCTTGTACAATATATCTACTATGATAATGTTTTGCATAGCTAGACATGTACAACATATACTGAATTACTTATCTCCCCAGAGGGAATGGGTGACAAGGGAGGAAGGAAATGGATCTGAAATTCAAGATCTTAACATTAAATGTTTCAAATATATATATAAATACTATTATTAATACTCTTGCCTATAATTGGGAGATAAGATGTGCAGGCATTGGGACACAAAGATTCATCTTCCTCTAATGGAAAAGTCGATGGGGGTATGGGAGAAGGTATGGGAGAGAGCAGATTGGAGGAAGCAATATCTTGTGGGACTGCTATTCTGGGAGGCTGGGTAGGGGAATAATGGGGGGAAAATGATTGTAACTCAAAATCTGGCGGAAATGAATGATGTAAAAACAGAAGTTAATAAAGTATTTGTTTAAAAAATAAGAGCAGAGGGACTGGAATTTGATATTTCCTAGGGCAAGAGAGCTAGGACTACAACCAAGGATTAACTACCTGGCAAAACTGTGCATAATCTTTCAGGCAAGGAGATGGTCATTTAATGAAATAAGAGACTTCCAGACTTTCCGGATGAAAAAGCCAGAGTTCAATGGAAAATTTGATCTCCAATTACAAGACTTAAGAAAGACATAAAAAGGTAAACAAGAGAAACATAGACTCACATATACATAAGTGCACACACCCATACCCATAAACACATGCTCATTACTTGGGATGCAACAAGAGCAAAATGTTCACATCCCTATACGTGGAGCTGATAACTGTCAATATTCAAAGTCTTTATGATTATCATGACCTTCAAAAGGGTTATACTTAGATAGAGGGTGTGGGTATGAATGCACTAACCTGAAGTCTAAAAAAAAAAAAAACTATTAAGGAGATCAAAGGGACTGTAATGGGAAAAAGGAAAAGATGAGATAGGAAAAAGTAAAATATTCCATCTGAAGAGGCATTAAAACACATTATAGGAGAGGAGAAAGAAAGAGGGAGAGGAACATCATTTAAACACTATTCTCACTGGTTCTGGTTCAAAGAGGGATCAACTTAATCAGTGAAGTTTAAGATTCTAATGTGAATAGACACATAAATTCATTAAATAGAGGAAAAAAGGAGGGAGGGAGAGGAGCACTGTTGGAAATTTACTCTCGTTGGTTTGGAATCAAACAGGGAGTAATTTACTCTGATAACTATAAAAACTTATTGCGTCCTATAGATAGTGGAAGGGCAAGGGGGGGTGTGAAAAAGAGGAGACTAAAGGGGGGATTAGAAGGGAGGGAAACAGTAGTAAGGGGAGAGGGTAGGTTAAGAAGGGGGATCACTGGGTGGGAACACCGAGGGAGGTCACAAGGGAAAACTTCAAGGAGGGGAAGGGAGAAGGAAGAAACAAAAACATTAACAGGGGAGGGAATAGGATGAAGGGGAAGAGACAGATAGTCAGCATTACTGTGATTGTGAATGGGATGAATTCTGCCATAAAATCGAGGCTGAAAACAGAATGGATTAAAAACCATAATCCTACAGTATGCTGTCTACAAGAAACACATTTGAAACAAAGGGATACCCACAGGGTAAAGGTAAAAGGTAGGAGTAAAATTTATTATGCCTCAGCTAAAGTAAAAAAAAGCAGGGGTAGCAATAATTATCTCAGATAAAGCAAAAGCAAAAATGGATCTAATTAAAAGAGATAAGGAAGGAAACTATATCCTACTAAAAGGCACCATCGAAAATGAAGCAATATCACTACTTAATATATATGCACCAAGTGTTATAGCATCCAAATTCCTAGAGGAGAAGTTAAAGGAATTAGAGGAAGAAATAGATAGCAAAACTATACTAGTGGCGGACCTTTATCTCCCCCTCTCTGAACTTGATAAATCTAACATCAAAATAAACAAGAAAGAAGTTAAGGAGGTGAATAGAATCTCAGAGAGACTAGATATGATGGATCTGTGGAGAAAACTGAATGGGGATAAAAAGGAATTTACTTTCTTTTCAGCAGTGCATGGTACATACTCAAAAATAGACCATGTACTAGGGCATAAAAACCTCACAATCCATGGCAGAAAGGCAAAAATATTAAATGCATCATTCTCAGATCATGATGGAATAAAAATTATATTCCTTAAAGGGCCAGGGAAAGATATACTAAAAACTAATTGGAAATTAAATAATTTAATCCTAAAAAATTGGTGGGTCAAACAAGAAATTATAGAAACAATCAATAATTTCATTCAAGAGAATGATAATAATGAGACAACATACCAAAATTTGTGGCATGCACTATAGGAAGTTCACAGGGGAAGTTTTACATCCCTCAATGCATACTTAATTAAAGCAGAGAGAAGGGAGGTCAGTGAATTGGACATGCAATTGAAAAAGCTAGAAAAAGAACAAATTGAAAATCCCTAATTTAGTACTAAATTAGAAATATTGAAAACCAAAGGTGAGATTAATAAAATAGAAATTAAGAAAACTATTGAAGTAATAAATAAAACTAAGAGCTGGTTTTATGAAAAAATGAACAAAATTGATGGACCCTTAGTCAATCATAATAAAAAAAAGAAAGAAGAAAACCAAATTATGAGTATCAAAAAAAAAAGGGTGAATCTACCTCCAATGAAGAGGAAATCAAAAAAATAATGATGAATTATTTTTCCCAATTGTATGCACATAAATATGACAATCTTAGTGAAATGGATGAATATTTACAAAATCACAAGTTGCACAGATTAACTGAAGAGGAAGTGAATTACCTAAATAACCCGGTCTCAGAAAAAGAAATCAAACAAGCCATCAAAGAACTCCCTAGGAAAAAATCTCCTGGGTCAGATGGGTTTACTAGTGAATTCTATCAAACATTTAAAGAACAGTTGATTCCAATACTCTACAAACTATTTGGGAAAATTAGTGAAGAAGGAGTCCTACCAAACTCTTTCTATGACACAAATATGGTACTGATTCCTAAATCAGGAAGAGATAAAACAGAGAAAAAAAATTATAGACCAATTTCCTTCATGAATTTAGATGCAAAAATTCTAAATAAAATATTAGCCAAAAGACTCCAACAACTTATCACAAAAATAATACACTCTGATCAGGTAGGATTCATTCCAGGAATGCAAGGATGGTTTAATATTAGGAAAACCATCAGTATAATTGAGCATATAAACAGTAAAACTACCAAAAACCACATGATCATCTCAATAGATGCAGAAAAAGCTTTTGACAAAGTACAACATCCATTCCTATTAAAAACACTAGAAAGTATAGGAATAAATGGAGCCTTCTTTAAAATAGTTGATAGCATCCATTTAAAGTCATCAGCAAGTATTATATGCAATGGGGATAAACTAGAAGCCTTTCCAATAAGATCAGGAGTGAAACAAGGGTGTCCCCTATCACCCCTCTTATTCAATCTGGTACTAGTAACACTAGCAGTAGCAATTAGAGAAGAAAGAGAAATAAAATGAATCAAATTAGGCAAAGAAGTGACTAAGGTATCACTCTTTGCAGATGATATGATGATATACTTAGAGAATCTTAGAAAATCAAGTAAAAAACTACTTGAGACAATAAATGGCTTTGGCAAAGTTGCAGGATATAAAATAAACCCACATAAATCCTCAGCATTCCTGTACATCTCTAATGTAACTCAACAGGAAGAGATAGAAAGAGAAAATCCATTTAAAGTCACTGTAGACATTAAAAAAGATTTGGTAATCTACTTGCCAAAACAAACCCAGAATCTATATGATCACAACTACAAAACACTTCTCACACAAATAAAATCAGATCTAAATAGTTGGAAAAATATCAATTACTTATGGCTGGGTCAAGCTAATATAGTAAAAATGACAATTTTACCCAAACTAAACTATATATTTAGTGCCATACCAATCAATTTACCAAAAAACTACTTTCTAGAGTTAGACAAAATAATAACAAAATTCATTTGGAAAAACAAATGGTCTAGAATATCAAGGGAATTAATGAAAAGAAACGCTAGGGAAGGTGGACTAGCTATGCCAGATCTTAATCTGTATTATACAGCAGCAGTCATCAAAACTGCTTGGTACTGGCAGATATGTAGAGTAGTGGATCAATGGAATAGATTAGGTGCAGGAGACCCAGCAGTTAATGAATATAGTAATCTATTGTTTGATAAACCCAAAGACCCCGGTTTTTGGGATAAGAATGCAGTATTTGACAAAAACTGCTGGGAGAAGTGGAATACAGTATGGCAGAAACTGGGCATAGATCATTATCTAACACCATATACCCAAATAAAGTCTAAATGGGTGCATGATCTAGGTGTAAAAGATGATACTGTAAGCAATTTCAGAAAGCAAGGAATAGTTTACCTGTCAGATTTGTGGAGAGGGGAAGACTTTAGGACCAAAGAAGAATTAGAGAGCATTATAAAATGCAAAATGGATAATTTTGATTACATTAAATTGAAAAGCTTCTGTACACAAAAAGCCAATGTAACCAAGATCAAGAGGGAGGTGGGACATTGGGAAAGAATTTTTACAACTTGTGTATCTGATAAAGGACTCATTTCTAAAATTTATAGAGAATTGAGCCAAATCTATAAGAATGCAAGTCATTCCCCCAATTGATAAATGGTCAAAGGATAAGAACAGGCAGTTTTCAGAGAAAGAAATTAAAGATATCGATAAACATATGAGGAAATGCTCTAAATCACTGTTGATTAGAGAAATGCAAATCAAAACAACTCTGAGATACCACATCTCTCCAGTCAGATTGGCTAAGATGAAAAAAAAAAACAAGAAAGTGACAAATGCTGGAGAGGATGTGGACAAATTGGAATGCTAATACATTGATGGTGGAGTTGTGAACTTATCCAGCCATTCTGGAGAGCAATCTGGAATTATGCCCAAAAGATTATAAATAATTTAATACCCTTTGACCCAATAATACCACTTCTAGTGTTATATCCCAAAGAGATCACAAAAATGGGAAAAAGACCCATATGTACAAAAATATTTATTGAAGCCCTTTTTGTAGTTGCAAAGAATTGGAAACTAAAGGGGTGCCCATCAGCTAGGGAATGGCTAAACAAATTGTGGTATATGAATGTAATGGAAAATTACTGTGCTATAAGAAACGAGGAGGTGACGAATTTCATAATTACCTGGAGAAACTTATACAAACTGATGCTGAGTGAGAAGAGTAGAATCAGAAGAAATTTGCATACAATCACAGACATACCATGTCTGTGATGACCAATTATGATAGACTGGACACTTATCAGAAATGCAGTGATATAAGTCAATCCCGAAAGACTCAAGAAAGAGAGAAATGTGCCATCCACAGATATAACTAGAAAGAACTGAGCCTGAATCCTGATGGAAGCAAACTAAATGATATTTTTCTTTTCACTGTTTGGTTTTATTTCTTCTTTACCATCTTTCATCCCACCTAGTACAATATGCCTTTGTAATTGGAATAATGTCTAATATGAATGTATTTGCATATCCTATACTGGACTATATGCTGTCCTGGTGGGAGTGGGGTAGGGAAGTAAGGGAAATTTGAAAATCAAGGAACTATGGAATTGAATCTTGTTAACTAAAACTAAACTAATAAATTAATTTTAAAAAATAATAATTCTTAAATTATCTCTCTAGGATCTATTTTCCAGGTGAGTTCTTTTTTTTTTTTTTAAAAAGCAATTGGGGTTAAGTAACTTGCTCAAGGTTACACGGCTAGTCATTTGATTTATGCGTGGGTGCTCATTTTCTGAGGCCGGATCTGATCTCGGGTCATCCAAACTCCGAGGCCGGCACTCTTACTCACTGCGCCACCTAGCCGCCCCTTTAGGGCAATTGGGGTTAAGTAACTTGCCCAGGGTTACACGGCTAGGTTTTTGTTTGTGCGGATTAAGTGTCGGAGGCCGGCTCCGAACTCAGGTCCTTCTGATTCCAGGGCCGGTGCTCTACTCGCTGCGCCACCTAGCCGCCCGAGTTCTTTTTTTTAAGAAGGTATTTTATTCTTTCTTCTATTTTTTTTCATTCTTTTGATTTTGTTTGACTGATTCTTGATTTTTTATAGATTCAGTAGCTTCCACTTACCTAGTTCTAATTTTTAATGATTTTCTTTTCAATTAGCTTTGGTACTTCTTTTTCCATTTGTTCCATCTTACTTTTTAAGGAGTTGTTTCCTTCAACTAATTTTGTGCCTCCTTTTCCATTTTGCCAATTCTACTTTGTAAGGAGTTGTTTTCTTCAGTGTACTTTTCCCCACAATCTGGTCAAATATTTTTTTTTAATGGATTGTTTTATACAGTCAATTTTTGTCCTTCCTTTTCCAATCTATTGACTCTTCCTTTCATACCCCTCATTTATTTTCCCAATTTTTATTCTACCTCTCTTATTTGATTTTTAAAATCCTTCTTGAGCTCTTCCAAGAAGACTTTTTGGTTGTAAGACCTGTTCATATTTCCTTTTGGGGTGTCAGATGTGGGTATATTGATAATATTATCATCTTCTGAATTTGTGTTTTGTTCTTCCCTGTCCCCATAGTAAGAATTTATGGTTTCAGGTACTTTAAGTCCAAAGATTTTTTGTGGGTTTTTTTTCTTCCTTGACCTGTTTTCCTGGTGAATTTTTTTAATAGTAAATACCTTATAACTTATTTTGTCTTTTGATTATTTCTCATTATCTCTTTTGCTAATTTACTTCCATTTGTTCCATCCTAATTTTCAGAGAGCCATTTACTTATGCAAAGTTTTGCATCTTTTACAATGAACTATTAATTCTTTTTCCAAGTCTTTCCTCTAGAGATCTCATTTCTTCTAAATGTTTTTCCTCTAGAAATACCTTTTCTTTCAAAATGTTATTTTTAACTCTCACATCATTTCTTCCAGAAATTCTAGTTGATCATATAGTCAAGCTATGTTGACTATAAGATCAACTAGAATTTCTGGAAGAAATGAGTAGTAAAAAATTGAAGAACTGTTTTCATCCTTTCAGGGTGTCATAGACATCCCTAATCTGTATTAACACCATTATGGGAATATATTTGATACATATGCATATATGTTTGTATGTATGTATGTGTACACATATATATGCATATATGTATATGTGTGTATTTGTGTGTGTTTTTATAAATTTAAAGTCTCACTTCTTGAATCAGCACTTTCTGTGAGGGCCAATATATTTATACTTCTGGAGGAAATATAAGGTATTGAGAAATGTTTGCTTTCCACTGGTATTGAGAGATGTAGCCTTTAAGAATATGGTTCAGTCCAGGGAACAACAAATTTTTATCATGCCCTAAATGATCTATTCTAGGGCAAAGTGTGATTGTTACCATCTAGGTTTGAACTTAACAAACTGTAGACCCTGGTATATGTAACACATCTATAGTTATGTCCCTGGTAGGAGCTTTTACAGAGAGCCACTTACCTCATTCCCTCTCAACTAGGTGAAAGCTTCTAAAGATTCATAGCAAAAAACCTAAAGGTTAATCACCTTTAATCTAATCAATCTGCCATTGTTCCTCAGCTGCAAACACTAGCCTGGGTTCATTGGATGAATCTGAAATCTTGCTGTGAGGTCAGAATTTTTATTTTCTTTCTTTATTTATTATCTTTAGGCTTTTTACTGTTCTTTCTCCAGGCCTTTGTGGACTGCAGATATCATCCTTGCTAGATTTGCCTTTATATTTCTTCCCCATTTTCTTCCCTGGTCTCAGTCAAAGCCAATTTTATGATTCTATTCAGACACCAAAGCAATGGCTGCCAACTATTTTTTTATTCTCCACCTTGAATAAACAAATGCTTTTTGCTATGCTACACAGTCACAGGCCCAGCCCAACTTCAGCAAAGCAAGGCCTTTCATGGAACTTCCTGACTAGCTAGGTATCCTCTCCTGTGCTTATAGAACTCAAATTCTGTTCTTATGTTTATCTAGATGGGAGAATCCATTGCAGTTTCTCCTCGTATTTCTGATCACTAATTCATCTGGTATTTTTTCTCATTCTTTGAGTATTCATAGAAAGGATTTTGCTTGATTTGCTTCCTACTACTCTACCATTTTGTTAATGTCCCTTCTATTTATGTATATGGATATGTGTGCATACACACAATACATAAATATATGCGTATGTATACTTACATATATAAATTATATGTATACACATGTACACATATATACATACATATGTACATATATAGGATTTATTGAGAGAGTATGAGAGAGCATTTTTTTGGTTTAATGAGGAGAAATGCTATAGATATAGTTGTATTTCACTAAGACATTTGACAGTCTCTCATGAGTCTTCCTGACTCTGGACCTGAAGCCCTCTCCAGATACCCCTTAGTTGTCCCATTCATTCAATATGGTTTTCTAAAGCCCATTACCAATGAAATGTGTGTGGCCCCAGTCTCCAGAGAAAGGGATGTTTTTTTTCTCCTTTTGATTATATTCAATATAGATTTAGACATAGAGACACAACCTCCATGTACTCATTCAGTGTTTTCCTAATTATTTTCATTGTTTTGGTGATCTGGTTCTCAGAAGCCTGTAATGGACACTGTCTCCAACAAATCAAATCATATCAAATAAAATGTAGAGAAAATGACAATATCTTTGGGAGACAGGATGGCACAATGGAAAGGATATTGCCTCTAGAATCATGAGATCTTTGATGAATCCTACCTCCAATATATACTATTTGTGTGGCTTTGAATAAGTCAGTGAATGTCCCTGATCCTCAGTTTCCTTACCTGTTAAACAAGACTAGATGGTCCCTAAGGTCCTTTCCAGGTCCACATTTATGATGCTATGATCCCCTTCATATTCTGGCATCTCATAATTGACTATTAACTTTCTTAGTAATTTAAAGATATCTTCCCTACCTCATTGTGACTGAATTGACTAACATGTTGCAGTAACACATATAAGTTGAAACTGGGTGAGTCTTTGCAGTGAAAAATTAAAGGTATCGTGATTGTTCACTAAAATTTCCCATATCCTCTCTCAACAATAATAAGTAATGTGTATCACAAAATGAATAGCCCTTTTGAAGATAATATAATTTCCTTGAACTGAACTTTTTTTTTTAAATAAATCAATGTGCTGCCTTCAATAATGCCAAAAATTCACCTGGGATATCTTTTTTAACTCTGATGTTCAAGTACAAGAGCACTATAAGAGAAAAACATCCATATGTTCTAATTTGGTTACATTTAACTCATTGGACTGTTTTAAAAGAACTGTTTGATGTCCTAGAAGTCCCTTGAGCTTTCTTGAAGGCTTATTCCCATCTCCCATTCCCCTGAGGAATAGAAAGCTGTATTTAGCCCGAGGTATGTAAACCCAGACAAAAAGGTGTCCTTTTTGTTTGAGACTCTAATTTCCAAAGTTTTTAGTAGGTGTGAAGAAAAACTGAGCTTGTTTTCCCTTGGACACTTTGTGAAAGGTGACAGATCCAAAGGCATTAGGGAAAAAAATCCTTGCCTTCCTTGCCTATCACATATGAGGAATGAAATGCTAATGGCCATTTTTGATGAAATTTTATACTTTAGGAAAATGTCCCAAGAGAAGGTACTTTTTGCTACTTGTTGCTGTTAGAGCTCCTTTTTTCATTATTATTTGAAATGACAAATACTAGGACAGTGGCACATATAAGTTGACCCAACTGCTCAAGTTGTGAAGTTTATGAATACAACTTCTTATCTGCAAGGGGTCTGATGAGAAGTAGAGTTTTCCCAATTAGAATAAAGGATTCAAGGTTCACAGAAGTTGGAAGATGTGGTAGAGCAAAGGAAGTCCAGGAACTTTGAAGTTCTATGGAGAAGAGAGGATCCTAAGACGGTACAGATGAATATCAGTACTAGTAGCCAATAAATTACAAGTGAAGTCCACTGAAACCCACCATCAACCAAATGTAATCATGAGCAGTTGAGTGGTGCAGTGGGTAGAGTATTGGGCCTGAAGTCAGAGAGACTAGAATTTAAATCTATTATCAGACGCTTATTAGCTCTGTGACAGGTAAGCATGTCATTTAACTTGCCTCAGTTTCCCCAATTATAAAATGAGTAAAATAATCACACCTAACTCACAAATTTGCAAGGATCAACAGAAATGGAATTTGTTATAAAGTGCCTGGTAAATAATAGTCATTATATAAATGTCTCCAGAGAAAGGGATGTTTTTTTTTTCTTTTGATTGCATTCAATATGCAACTTAAACTTCTTAGAAACTGAGTTTAAACATAAATGCCTATGCTCTCATGAAAAGGTTACAAAGATGGTCATGGAATAGATCATAGGAGAATAAATTTAGAGCTCAAAGGGACCTTGGAAGTCATCTACTTTAACATTCTTATTTTGTAAGTGAGGAAACTGAGATCCACACAGAAGAAGCAACATTAAGTCACATAGGTATTAAGTGGCAATTCTGGTACTTCTCAACTCCTTCCAATCCATCCATTAACACATAGAGAATGATTTATACATGGTTGTTGATTAATTACTTGACACATCATGCTTCTTCATTGGCTGTGAAAATCCAATAAGTACAGGTGAACACCAGAAAGAAGTAAATCTTATTTTTCTTCTCTCCCAACATTCCATGAGTGATATAATGCAAGAAAACAGTCGAGGCTGATTTCTGTCTGCCATTCTCTTCTCCCTCTGGACTCTTTCACTTAGTGACTTAATCAACAACTCCAACAGGTGAACTCTATTCAACTGACTTTCAAATATATGCTCTTTCTCCTAGGTTCCAATCCCAAATCATCAGTTACCTATTGAATATTTCCCAAGTCACATTCTGAAAGCATCTCAAAATCAATATGCCCCAAATAGAACTTATGATCTTTCCACTAAAATAAGTCACTCTTCTAATTTTGCTATTTCTATTGAGCACATTTCTATTGAGAACATTTCCCTATTTCTATTAAGGATTCAGGATGAGAAAAAGGAATCTCAATAAATAGGAATGAGGTGAATGTGTTGGTTTGAATTATTTTTGTTACATTAATAACTGGTTCTTTAAGTCAATCTCTTTTTTATTTAGTTTTCAACATTCACTTTTCTAAGATTTTGAGTTTCAATTTTTTCTCCCTCTCTTCTTTCCCTCCCTCCTCCACAAGATGGCAAGCAATATGATATAGGTTACAGATGTACAATCATATTAAACATATTTCAACATTAGTCATGTTGTAAAAGAAAGAAAAAATAAAAATATCACAAGAAAAAAATGAAAATAGTATGCATCTATCTGCATTCAGACTCCATACTTCTTTCTCTGGATATGGATAGCATTATCCATCATGAATCTTATGCAATTATCTTAGGTCCTTGCATTACTAAGAAGAGCTAACAACATAGTTGTTTATCACACAATATTGCTACTACTACATACAGTGTTCTCTTTTTTTCATTTTAACAAATGCTTTATTACATCATTCATTTCAGCCAGATTTTGAGTTACAGTTTTTCCCTATTTTTCCCCTACCCACCACCCCAGAACAGCAGTCTCACAAGATATCCCCTCATCCAATCTGCTCTCTCCCATATCTTCTTCCATACCCCCTTTGACTTTGCCATTAGGGCAAGGTGAATCTCTGTGCCCCAATGCCTGCACATCTTATATCCCAATTACATTCAAGATAGTATTAATAATAGTATTTATATACATTTGAAACATTTGATTTTAAAACTTCTAATTTCAGATCCATACCTTTCCTCCCTTGTCACGTACTCCCTCTGGGAAGATAAGCAATTCAGTATGTGTTGTACATGTATATCTATGCAAAACATTACCAGAGTAGATATACTGTAAAAGACTGCTTATAATTCCCTCCCACCCATCCCACCCCCGAACTGGTCCATTCCCTACTCTGATCCTGTCCCTCTTCAAAAAGTGGGTATTTCCAACCTCACCTCCCCACAGAATGCCATCCCCTCCAACATCCCTGCTCTCATCACCCTCCCTGCTACTCTTCTGTAGGGTAAGATATCCCATTTAGTATGTATGTCATTCTCTCCCTGAACCAAATTCAATGAGAATATAGTTTTGCCTTTTTGCCTTCCTGTTCTTTCCCTCCCCTGTAACTACTTCCCCTTGCCTCTTCTACATGAGATAGTTTACCCTACCCTGTTTCTCCCCATCTCCTCTTGCCATTTTCCTCTCTCACCTCTTAACTCCACCCCTTAAGTATCATCCCTTCCCACCAAATTCAACCTGTGCCCTCTATCCATGTATACCTGTAAACATATATACATACATTCACATATGTATTCATATGCCTATATACCTTTCTTCAATTATTTTCATAATGAGGAAGGTTTCATCAGTCACAGTTATTGTTTTTCCATGTAGGAATGTAAAGAGTTTCACTTTGATAAGTTCCTTTTGATTTCTTTTCCCTGATTACCTTCTCAAGCATCTCTTGCTTCTAGTGTCTGAATGTCAAATTTCCTATTCAACTCTGTTTTTTCCCTCAAGAATGCTTCAAAGTCCTCTATTCCACTGAATGACCATATTTTCCCCTGAAACAAGATATATGACTTTTGCTGGGTAAGTAACCCTTGGCTTCAATCCCAGCTCTTTTGACCTCTGGAATATCATAATCCATGCACTTCAATCCATGAGTGTAGAAGCTGGCAGGTCCTGTGCTATTCTGATTGTGTTTCCACAATATTGAAATTGTTTCTTCCTGGCTTATTCTAGTATTTTCTCCTTGATCTGGGAATTCTGGAACCTGGCTATAATATTCCTAGGAGTTTTCTTTTGGGGATCTTTTTCAAGAGGTGATCTATGGATTCTTTCAACCTCTATTTCCCCCTCTGGGTCTAAAACATCAGGGCAATTTTCTTTGAGAATTTCTTGAAGGGTGATTTCTAGGTTCTTTCTTTAATCATGGCTTTCAGGTAGTCCAATAATTTTTAAATTGTCTCTCCTGGATCTATTTTCCAGGGCAGTGATTTTTCCCATCAGATATTTCACATTGCCTTCTCTTCTTTCATTTGTTTGGATCTGTTTAACAGCATCTTTATTCCTCATAAAGTCACTAGCTTCCATTTGCTCCAGTCTAACTCTGAAGGAATGAATCTCCTCAGTGAGCTTTTGAGATTCTTTTACCATCTGGCAAATTCGGCTTTTTAAGGTATTCTTCTCTTCATTGCCCTTTTGGGCCTCCTTTGCCATTTGAGTTAGTCTATTTTTAAGGTGTTATTTTCCTCAGTCAGGCTGTTGACCCTCATTTCATACTTTTCCTGCATCCTTCTCATTTCTCTTCCCAATCTTCCTCCACTTCTCTTATTTGGTTTTTAAAATCCTTCTTGAGATCCTCTGTGGCCTGTAACCCACTTATATTTTCATTTGGGGCTTTTGGTGCAGGAGTTCTGACCTCACAGACCTCCTCCTGTTCCATGCTTTGATCCTCTTTGCCTCCAAAATAGGATTCTAATGTTACATTTTTCTGTTTATTTTGTTTCCTTTGCCTAGGCATGTTGCCACTTAATTACTTGATCTTTGGGCTTGTTGCCACAGTAGGTCTCTGCCAATGGACAGGGGAGCTTTTGTTCCAAACGTTGGGGTCTTCACAAATTCTGGAAGTATTCTGGCATGTTGGATACCTACCCCTGACCCCTCCCCCAGACCACAGTCCAGATCCAAGCAGGTTAAAGCAAGAGCGGTTAACTCCCAAACTGCTTGCTGGATCTCCCTACAGTTCGCAGACCAGGAACTGAAGCTGCCACTCAAGCTGCAAAATGGCTTATGTGCTGAGGCTCCTCAGCTGCCTCTTGCCCACAGGGGTTGAAGCCAATACATTCCCCAAATACTGGTCCCAAAGTCCATGGGGCACTAACCTCTCATTTTGTCCTAGGCATATCTGTGTTGATAATTCTGGAATCACCACAGCTGCTGGTGTTCTGGGGTCCCTCCACACAACTGGTGGCCTGGCTGCCCTGGGGCTAAAACTGGGGCTCATGCTGGCCTGAGCAGCTCCCAGAGCACTGCACTGGCTGCTCCCTGCTGGGCTGCTGGGCTGTCCTCAGGAGGAGGTTAGCTTCTCTGTGTTGTTCTGTGGGTGCTGGAGCTCCAGAAGTTGTTCAGAGTCCACTTTTTACATAGTTTGGAAGTGGTGTAGGGGGGAGCACCTTGGAATTGCTGTTTCTACTCCACCATCTTGGCTCCGCCCCTACAAAGTTCTCTTGTTTCCACTCATTTCACTGAGCATCAGTTCATGTAAGTCTTTCCAGGTTGTTCTGAAATCCACCTACTCATAATGTCATATGGAACAGCAGTATTCCATTACATTCATATACCACAACTTATTCTGCTATTCCCCAACTAATCGGCATCCCCTTAATTTCCAATTCTTTGCCACAACAAAAAGAGCTACTATAAATGTTTTTGTACATGCAGGTCCTTTTTCCTTTTTTTATGATCTCTTTGAAGTACAGAAATTGTCATGGGATTACTGAATTAAAGGGTATGAACAGTTTTGTGACCCTTTGAGCATAGTTCCAAAATTATCTCCAGAATGCTTGGATCTGTTCATAACTACACCACCAATACATTAGTGTTACAATTTTCCCACATCTTCTTTAGCATTTATCATTTTCCTGTTTTGTCATGTTAGTCATTCTAATAAGTTTGATATGGTACCTCAGAGTTGTTTTGATTTGCATTTTTCTAATCACTAGTGATTTAGAGCATTATTTCTTATGACTATGGATAGCTTTAATTTCTTCATCTGAAAACTACCTGTTCATATTCTTTGACCATTTATCAATTGGGAAATGACTTGTATCTTATAAATTTGATTCTGTTCTTTATATATTTGAGAAAAGAGGCCTTTATCAGAAAAATGGGAAATAAAAATTATTTCCTAGCTTTCTGATTTCCTTGGAATCGGTTATATTGACTTTGTTTGTGCAAACCCTTTTTAATTTAATGGAATCAAAATGATTCACTTTGCATTTTATAAGGTTCTCTATCCCTTGTTTGGTCATACATTCTTCCCTTCACCATATATCTGAAAGGTAAACTATTCCTTGCTCTACTAATTTGTTTTATACCATCACTGTTTATGTCTAAATTATGTACCCATCTTGACCTTATGTTGGTATAGAATGTAAGATGTTGGGTCTATGCCTAATTTCTGCCATACTCTTTTCTTGTTTTCCCAACAGTTTTTTTTTTTTTAAATAGTGAGTTCTTATACCAGAAACTGGAGTCTTTGGGTTTATCAAACAGTAGATTACTATAGTAACTGATGACTATGTCTCGTGTACCTAACCTGTTCCACTGATCCACCAATCCACTTCTTAGCCAGTACAATAGTTTTGATGATTACTGCTATTAACATAATAATATAATATAATGATATACTCTGACTAAACCACCTACCTTGGCATTTTAATTAATTCCATTCTTCAAAGAATGTATATTCTTGACCTTTTGTTTTTTCCAGATGAATTTTGTTATTATTTTTCTAGCTCTATAAAATAATTCTTGATAGTTTATTGGTAAAGCAGTTAGTCCAGATTCTTACCTAAAGTTTGGAAGTAAAATTAACACATAGGATAGTGTTAGTGATGTCCTTTTCACCTTTTTAGCCAAAGATTCTTAAATTTAATAGGATCCTAGATAGCTCTGATTTTGTCATCTCTTCATTGCTTATATGTAGGTGTGCTTAAGTGTTTAAAGTTTACCTATATAGGACTGTAGCTGGGATTTGGAAATCCCAAAACAAAAGAATCTATCACCAGAGGGCCCCAGTAATTTATCAATCATATGCCTCTTCTCTATTTTTTGACTTTATCTTTGATTTTACTTTCTCTTTTTCTTTTTCTTCTGCAGACTTTAGGATTCCTCTACTATACAACTCACCTATTCCAATAGATCGCTTTTGATTTATAAGTGTGATGCCTTCAGTTTGTTATCTCTTTGTCTATATACTAACCATGTTTCCTTCATTATTTTGCTTCAGGCAGTTCATTATTTTTACATCCATGCAACTTCTAGGTAGTCCAGTATCCTAGCATTACAGTTGTTAATCCCCACTTTCCAGTTTCAGGTAATAGTACATTTGATTGGATTATTTGTTTTGTGTTATTATCTGAAACGTATGTTATATTCCATATTGGCTTTCCCTTATCACCCAACACATTTCTGGGTTATGTTCCATTGTCTGTTTAAATGAATTTAAATAGTTGCCAGCAGCAAACAAAATTCAGAAGGTAAATCTATCATGGAAGAAATCACCTCAAATAATCCAAAGCCAACTATCATTATAAAAAAAAAAAAACAAACAATGGGTATGTTGCAGACTTGATTTGCTATAGTGTGTTCTTATATAAAAACATTTTGCAAGAGAAGATATATCTTACTTTAATTCCATTAACTTTTTTATTGGTATCTTTGTGATAGGGTAGTCTATTCTAATTGGACATTCTTTATGAGTCCTCAGTAAATATATCCTGCCTGACCTTTCCCAAATTCAAATAAGTTACAGTTAAGAACTTCATTGTATATGTATTTTAGTCTTATGTCAAGGATTGGAATGAAGGTTTGGCAGGCCCAATTTGTTGTTTGTTTGCTTATCTCCATGAATATGAATAAGTTTGGAAATATGAGTGCCCCCCATTCATAAAGAAGAATTCATAGGCTATAATGAATGGGTCCTAGAAGTATGAAGGAGTCAGAGTCTCTGAGTCATAAAATCATAAAATCTCAATTTCAGAGGACCTCAGAGGACTCATACCTGATTTTCATCTCAATATACTCGAGGAGCAGGCCTATGGCCTCTTCCTGAAGTCCTCCACTGATGGAAAAACATAAGCTCTTAAGATCAAATGAGAAAATATATGTAAAACTCTTTTCAAATATCAAAGTGTTATATCAGTGTGGTGGTCACAATGATGACGATAACAGAATGTATTACTTTAGATGGAAATATCTGGTAGAAAGTTATTTTTTCCCCATATATTGAACTAAAAACTATAGCCCTTTAACTTTAACCCATAAATAGTTATTTTCTTCTCTAGGGTAAAACAGGACAAGCCTACTACTTTTTAAAATGTAATAACCCTTCAAATAGTTGGTGGTAGTAGCCAAGTCCCTCATAAGTCATTTCTAATTTAGGCTAAATTTACCTAGCTTTTGTATCCAGTCATTACCTGGAATAATTTTAAGTACCTTTACTTTCTTGATTCTACTTTTTTAGATATTTTTAACTTTGTCAATATTCTTTCTAAAACCCAATACCCAGAACTGAACACAGTGCTCCAACTAATGTGTGGTCCAACTAATAGCAAAGTACATCATGACTATCCCCACACTAAACTGTTGAGATGGCATGGAGTTAGGAAAATACTATTGTGGTTTAGAAATAGAAATACAGGGTTTAAAGTTTGCTTCTACTGCTTACCCACTTTATGATTTGGGGCAAGCTCTTAACTTTTATACGTCTCAGATTCATCCCCTGTCAAATGAAGAATTAAGAACAAAAGTTCTCCCCACCAAGATTTGAATCCAGTAACAATGATTCTATTAATTCAAGTTGACCCAATTATTTTTAATTTTGACCACTATACCAAATTGTTGATTCATAATGAACTTCTTTTCCCCTAAATTATCAAATCTTTTTTGACATTTACTTACATCTAGCTCCATGATCCTGTACATGTACAATTGTTGTGTTTTTTTTTAAACTGAGTGTAGTACTTGCATTTATCCCAATGAAATTTCATCCTATTAATTTTGGTATATTGTTCTAAACTATCAAGAGCTTCTTACATTTGATTTTTTTATCCAACATTCTAGCTATAACTCTCACTTTTATGTCATCCACAAATTTATATGTATTCCAACTATGCCTTCAAGTCATTGATAAAAATATTGAACAGAATAAAGCAAAGGAAAAAAACCTGGAGGTCTTCACTGGAGACATATAATTAAGTAGACCTACCATGAATAGTAAAAATAAAGAACTTTTAGCTCCCTCTATATTCCAGCTATAAATGAATTTCTAAGATGTTTCCCCTTAGAAACATAAGGCTGATAGGATGAATCTTTATGAAACCCAATGCTGTTTAGCCAAGTTTAAGCCCTTATAGTATCTCAGCAAAATTCAATACATGTGACATCATATTCATTATACTATGACCTGAAAATAGGTTCCTATCAAGGGATGTGATGTCAATTTTTCCTAATCATTTTGGGAAAGGCCTTCATCCAGTTTTAAATATGACAGTGCCTAAGAAATGCTAGCTGACATTGCATAACAGATTTATTTGGCGTTCTCCAAGAATAGCTTAGACATTTTTTTTACTTCTAACATTTGTTCTGATGTGGGTTTGAAGTTAACATTTATTTGAGGATAGATTTAACATTTGCCAGTTCCACAATATTTAACCTTTTGTTGTAGGAGCAATTAGATCCAATGAAGATAAATCTCAACCCTGATCATATCTGTAAAGGCTGAAGGCAATATGAGCTTGCCAGGAAAAAAATACCTTAAGGCTACTTAAACACTCAATTTACCAGCTCACCCCTGTATAGCCTAATGGAATAAATGGTACACTTTTAGGGATGCTACTGATGGGGATAATTATAACAGAAAGGGTAATAGGGCTACTATCTTGCCTAGGGGATGCTCAGATACCACATTTTTCTTGTTAAAACTGAATGACCATTAAGTTAGGACTTAAAAGCATACTAGAGACCTCTGGTAAAAACAAATCACAACACCAAATGAGGTAGTTTGAGGCTGATTGAAGGAATAACTTTTACATCAGCATGTCATGTAAAAATCAGCTCTACGTAAAAGAAAATCATCTTTTAGTGTATAGAAAATGAAGTTTAAAAGCCAAATGTCTTGGATATATGCAAATATCTCATCAGCTTATAAAGAGATCTCTATGGTTGAACATAAGAAAAACAATGTGGGAATTAGAACCAGGCAGAACAGAACAAAGATGTTGGATGAGTAACTGCAGACACTTGTTTTCTCCATACAATAAAGCCCAATAGAACAAACATATTTTAATTCAAGAGGGAGAAGAGAGTTCCATGTCCTAGGTAAGTCATCACCCATAACTTGACTTTATGAGTCTTCCCCTGGTAATCACTTCTTCTGATTTCTTTCATCTAATTCTTACTGAAAAAAATATAATCTGACTTCATCCCTTATTCTGATGTCTCTTAAATATATTGCAAATCTCCCTCTTAGTTTTTCTAAGATTTTTTTTTCCTTAAAAGATTTAAAATCGGGGTGTCTAGTGGCCCAGTGAGTAGAGCGCCGGCCTGGAGTCCGAAGGACCTAAGTTCTGATCTGGCCTCAGACACTTATCACACACAAACAAAAACCTACCTGTGTGACCTTGGGCAAGTTACTTAACCCCAATTGCCCTCCAAAAAGCAAAATAAAAAAAATAAAATGTCTTATTTTGAAAAATTTTAACTACAATCTGTGCAATGTTCATTGAGCCCTCTCCTTCACTCATTTATTTTTGTCAAATGGAGAACCAGACACCTTGTAAAATCCTGGTTATCATAGGTAGCCCCCCAAAAACTCAACAGATACATTTACATCCCTGAGAGAACACAAGGATGCTAGTCTCCATCTCTTTATGAAACTGTACCACTAGTCTCTCTTTCTGGCTGTACCCATTGAGGTAGGATGGATAGAAGAGCATATAAACAAAAAGCTAGTCTGTTACAGGTTACAAAAAGGTACTTTTGGTTCTCCTATTCTCTCTCCTCCCAGCAAGGAAAAGAGTGCTTGTCATCATGGACCAGACAAGAAAAAATACTGATTTCTCCTTTACATTTCTTCTCATTCCAGTTCATCTATTTACTTTACTATCTATGCGACATGGAACATGTCCTTTCAGCCCTACTTCTCCTCATTTATATGATGAAGAGCTAGGATTCTTAAGCCTCTAAGGTCCATTTCTAGTCTAAATTTGTGATCTTGTGATCTTAGGATCTCTCTTACATTCACTTCTGGCTTTACCAGTACTCCTTTCCAAACCTCTAGGCTCAGCAATTGAAAGCTAGCAGTAGATATTTTTGGACCTGGAGTCAGGTAGTCATACTCCTGAGTTCAAATCTGACCTCAGACACTCATTAGCTATGTGACCCTGGGCAAGTCACACACACACACACACACACACACACACACACACACACACACCCTCTATTGGGACAGATGTTTCAGAACCATCTCCCAAAGACTGAGTTTTCCTGGTCCAAAAACATTACTGAAACATGGTAGTCTTCTGGATAGAGCCCATTTATCTACTGATAACTTAGTTCTCAGTGCCTAAATCCACTTGCTTCAATCTCCTATATATACATCAAAATTCTTTAGGAGATCCAAGGAGCACCTGAATATTAACACAGGGCTGTGGTTAGGGCAATATATGGCAATATATAGGTATACTCAAGAAAGAAATTCAGTACTTCCTACACTGTCTACACTTATTAAACACTTACATGAAGAGAAATCAATTGATATGCTAAGATGAGTTGTCTATTAATATTTTTGAGAAAATCCTAAATAGTACAATTAAGAAATGACTTAGGGGGGCGGAGCCAAGATGGCGGAGTAGAAACAGCTCATCCAAGCCACTCTGCCCCCAGATTCCCCCCAAACTATGTAAAAGGGGACTCTGAACAATTTCTGGAGCCCCAGCACCCACAGAACGACACAGAGAAGCTAACCGACCGCTGAGGACAGCCCAGCAGCCCTGCAGGAAGGACCAGCGCAGCAATCTGGGAGCAGCAAACGCACAACGTGCAGAGCATAGGAAGCAGAGCCTAGCAGAGCCCAGGTCTGCATGAGCCAAGTGAGCCGAGGTTTTAGCCCCAGGTCGGCAGGGCCAGCAGCCGGCTGGAGGAACCCCAGAACACCAGCAGCTGTGGAGACTCCAGAATTATCAACATAGACATGCCTAGGACAAAGCAAGAGGTTAGTGTCCTATAGACTTTGGGACCTGTATTTGAGGGAATGTGTCGGCTCCCTCCCCTGGGGGCTAGAAGCCACTGAGGAGACACACCATTTTGTAGTTTTCAGACTCAGCTCCAGCTCCTGGCCTGCAATTAATTGTAGGGAGATCCAGCGATCAGTCTTGGGGGGGTAATCGCTCTTGCTTTACCCTCCCTGGATCTGGATTGTGATCTAGGGTGGAAGTCGTGGGTGGGTTTACAGTTTGCCAGAAACAGAAGTTGCCCCCCACAGTTCGGGACAAAAATCCTCTATCTGGCCTTAAAGCCACAGTGTGGCAACAAGCCCAAAAGTCAGGTAATTAAGTGGCAACATGCCAAGGCAAAGGAAACAGAAAAATGCAACCCTAGACTCCTATTTTGGGGGCATAGAGTGGGAAAAGGACTGTGAGGTCAGAAGTCCTGCTCCAAAAGCCCCAGGGGAAAACATGAGCGGGTTGCAGGCCATAGAGGACCTTAAGAAGGACTTTGAATATCAAATAAGAGAAGTGGAGGAAAAATGGGAAAGAGAAATGAGAAGGATGCAGGAAAAGTATGAAATGAGGGTCAACAGCCTGACTGAGGAAAACAACACCTTAAAAAATAGACTAACTCAAATGGCAAAGGAGGCCCAAAAGGGCAATGAGGAGAAGAATGCCTTAAAAAGTCGAATTTGCCAGATGGAAAAAGAATCTCAAAAGTTCACTGAGGAGATTCATTCCTTCAGAGTTAGACTGGAGCAAATGGAAGCTAATGACTTTATGAGAAATCAAGATGCTGTTAAGCAGATCCAAACAAATGAAAGATTAGAAGGCAATGTGAAATATCTCATGGGAAAAACCACTGACCTGGAAAATAGATCCAGGAGAGACAATTTAAAAATTATTGGACTACCTGAAAGCCATGATCAAAGAAAGAACCTAGAAATCACCCTTCAAGAAATTCTCAAGGAAAACTGCCCTGATGTTTTAGATCCAGAGGGCAAAATAGAGGTTGAAAGAATCCACCGATCACCTCCTGAAAAAGATCCCAAAAAGAAAACTCCCAGGAATATTATAGCCAGGTTCCAGAATCCCCAGATCAAGGAGAAAATACTCCAAGCAGCCAGGAAGAAACAATTTCAATATTGTGGAAACACAATCAGAATAGCCCAGGACCTGGCAGCTTCTACACTGAGGGATCGAAGGGCATGGAATATGATATTCCAGAGGGCAAAAGAACTGGGAATGAACCCAAGGGTCACCTACCCAGCAAAACTGAGTATTTTGTTTCAGGGGAAAATATGGTCATTCAGTGGAATAGAGGACTTTCAAGCATTCTTGAGGAAAAAACCAGAATTGAATAGAAAATTTGACATCCAGACACAAGAAGCAAGAGATGCCTGAGAAGGTAATCAGGGAAAAGAAATCAAAAGGAACTTATCAACGTTGAACTATTTACATTCCTATATGGAAAAACAATAACTGTGAGTGATGATATCTTTGTCACTATGAAAATAATGGAAGAAGGGTGTGTGGTCATATGAATACATATGTGAATGTGTGGGTATATGGATAGAGGGCATAGGTTGAATTTGTTGGGAAGGGAGAATACTCAAGGGATGAAATTATGAGGTGAGAGAGGAAAGTGGCAAGAGGAGATGGGGAAAGACAGGGTAGGGTAAACTATCTCATGTAGAAGAAGCAAGGGGAAGTGGTTGCAAGGGAGAGGGAGAATAGGAAGGAAAAAAAAAGGCAAATCCAAATTCTCATTGAATTTGGTTCAGGGAGAGAATGACATACATACTAAATGGGATATCTCAACCTGCAGCAGAATAGGGGGAAGGGGGATGAGAGGAGGGATGATTGATGGGGGGGCATCCTTGGTGGGATGGGAGGTTGGAAGTACCCACTATAGAAGAGGGACAGGATCATGTAGGGAATGGACCAGGTGGGGGGTGGGATGAGTGGGAGGGAATTATAAGTAGCCTTGTACAATATATCTACTATGATAATGTTTTGCATAGCTAGACATGTACAATATATACTGAATTACTTATCTCCCAAGAGGGAATGGGTGACAAGGGAGGAAGGAAATGGATCTGAAATTCGAGGTCTTAAGATTAAATGTTTCAAATAGATATAAATACTATTATTAATACTCTTTTGCTTATAATTGGGAGATAAGATGTGCAGGCATTGGGACACAAAGATTCACCTTCCTCTAATGGAAAAGTCGAAGGGGGTATGGGAGAAGGTATGGGAGAGAGCAGATTGGAGGAATTGATATCTTGTGGGACTGCTATTCTGGGAGGTTGGGTAGGAGAATAATGGGGGGAAAATGATTGTAACTCAAAATCTGGTGGAAATGAATGATGTAAAACAGAAGTTAATAAAGCATTTGTTTAATAAAAAAATAAATAAATAAAAGAAATGACTTAAATTAATACAAGTGTTATTTACCCAAGGTAGCCCTAATTTTGGATTTCATAACTTTAAAATATTATCAAAAGAGATGTTGAGAATCCCCTTCCCTAAGAATTTTTAATAAGAGTAATTTATTAGCAAGCTTAGTTCTTCTCTGGAGACAGGGTAAAGGAAAAGGATGCTATAGCAAAACCTCATCTGCTCTATAA
Source organism: Gymnobelideus leadbeateri (assembly GCA_011680675.1). Lineage (NCBI taxonomy): Eukaryota > Metazoa > Chordata > Mammalia > Diprotodontia > Petauridae > Gymnobelideus > Gymnobelideus leadbeateri. The sequence goes on from WOXC01011696.1 coordinate 23,712, forward strand.
ATGCAAAATACAGTCTTATTAAAGATATGCTTTTTCCATAGAAAAAAAGAAGTTCTTGTAAAGAGTTATCAAGTATTGTGGTACCATGACATGGTCCTGTTTGGTTTTGAGGGAAAGGAGTAGAAAGAAAAGGGAAGTTGGTTGATATATACTATGTGGTTAAGGTATATTTCCTGTATACATAGATACAATCTATCTGTGTATCTATCTAGCATGTATCTAGTTATTTGCATATTGTTCACCCAATATTAATGTGAGCTGCTCAAGGGCAGGGACTGTGTTGTTGTTGTTTTTCCTACAGTGCTTAGCACAAAGTAAATACAAGCCTGATGGCCAACTTTGTTTTCATAGGACCATAGGATCAGAGATTTAGAACTAGATAAGACCTTATGAGTCATTAAGGGCAACATGTTTTGTTTTGTTTTTTTATGCATGAGTAAAAATAAGAACAAAGAAAATGAATGAATGACCCAGGATCATATAACTTGTAATTTAAGAGTAAGGATTTGAACCCAGGTTTTCATGATGGAAATCCAGCATTCCAAGTTGTATCATCCCTGGAAATTGGGGAAAAGGGAAGTTTTTTTGTGTGTGTGTCTTGGTACCCTATTACCTACCCCTGTATCTTGGACATAAGTGTTTAGTAAATGTTTATTGAATAAAATAAGTTTATAGGGAGAGAATCATAAAAATGCAACCTCTCTGTATGCCCTATATAAGGAGTTCCATTCCAGTATGTTTGCTGGAGGAAAAACCTCTATTTTTGTGTGATTCTTTAATGAAAAGAGATCAAGAGAGCATAAAGTAGACAGCAGAATGGGTACATAAAGTAGCATCAATACATTTTGGTGTCTTAGTCAATAAAATTTTCCCTTTATAGAGAAAAATGAATATTGGAAAATAAGATAAAAAACAAAGAGTGACTGATTTCTCAGGAAACACAGAGACCTGATTGTATAAGGTAAATAAAACAAGAGCTAGTACTTAAGAGGCAGCTCTAAGCTATGGCAATCAATGAACCCCTGAAAGCCTTATCATCCTGCCCCCTTTAGACAATCATGATCTAAAGACATGTGTCACCTTTCAATCACACTGTGATCTTTTAAAAATGTATGCATGATAGGTAAGCACCTATCATGTAAATATCAAGGATTCTTTTAATCTTATGATGAAAATCAGATCATGAATGGAGAAATAACATTTAATATAATATGATATGGTTGTCTAGATTGTGATTCTAAAGATTGGGATGGACATTTCAGGCACTACTCTAGTGTGAAGGCACATCAATAAGGTACAATTATTATATATTATAAATTATGAGGAAAGATTCCTAAATTCTTGGTGTCATGAAGATCACTAGATCTAAAGAATGGGAGAAACATTAATAAGCAAGAAATGAAAATAATTGATTCTTATATAGGACCTTACATACATTATCTATTTTGACTCTCACCTACCACATAAGGTAGATATTGCAGGTATAACTATCCCATTTTATAAGTAAGGAAACTGAAGATAAAAATGGTTAAAATAATCCATTCATAGTCACATGGCTATAGTATTATGTGGCATAACTCAGAGCTAAACCCAATTTTTTCTTTAGTTCAGGTCCAGGATTCTTAGCACTAGACCACACTCACTTATAGAGTATATAAGCCAAAGGATCTGTGGTATTTTCTTCATGGGAAACTACACTTGTGGGTACCCACTCTACCAACAGGGAGAGGAGACCATCTATATAGATAAGCCTTAGGCAAATAAAGCATAAAGTACTTGCCCGGGGCCACATAGGCTAAGTGTCAGAATACAGATTTCAGTCCTGTCTTGCTAATTCCAAGTCCAACACTCAATTACTCAATTATCAAAAGGCATTTATCATCCATCAGTGATATGATATGACAGGTGCTGATCAAGGTTCTAAAAGTAATTTTTTTTTTAGAATGAAACTACCCCTACCCTTGAGAAGTTCCCTGCCCCTCCCCTCATTGGTGGATACAATATGTACTTATACAAAATAAATACTGGCTAATTTTGAGGGAGTGGGGAAATCACTAGCAGCTGGTAAGTCAGAAAGGTGAATTGGTAGATAATAGAAGTATAAGTTGAAGATTTCAGAAGAAAGTGTTTGAGCAAAGTCTAGGGATTCTAAGATATGGAGGTGAGGAGGTAGTATAAGGACTGGTGGCTGGACAGAGCAAAAGGCATAGATGGAAGGATGGAAGAAAAGAAGGCAGGATAAGAGATAGAGGGTGGAGAGAAGAAAAAAGGAAAAAGGAAGAAGGAGCAAACAAAAGAAAGAAAGAAGGAAAGATGGAAGGAAGGAAGGAAAGATGGAAGGAAAGAAAGAAGGGAGAGGGGAGGCGGGGATCGGGGAGGCAGGGAGGCAGGGAGGGAGGGAGGGAGGAAGGAAAGTAGGCAGGAAGGAAGGCAGGAAGGCAGAAAGAAAGGAAGGGAGGGAGGGAGGGAGGAAGGAAGGAAGGAAGGAAGGAAGGAAGGAAGGAAGGAAGGAAGGAAGGAAAGAAAGAAGGAAGGAAGGAAAGAAGGAAGGGAGGGAGTGAAGGAGGAAGGGAGAAAGGGATGAAGGAAAGTGTAGAAAGGGAAAGTGGCACAATTTAACTTGATAGGAAAAAATCCCTAACCATGAGGATTATCCAAAAATCAAATGAGATGCCTGAGCAGTTTGGATATTCACTCTTACTTGAAAACTCCCAGAAAATTATGGATGACCACTTCTTTGATATGTTGTAGAGAATCTTTCTTCAAGTATGGTTTGCACTAGGTGACTTCTAAGGTTCCTTCTAACTCTGAGATTCTCTAATTCTATGATTCTCTAAGTCCAGGACAGGTATCTCCCCCAGAGAATAAAAAGTTAAGACAAGCCAAATAGTCATTCTGGTAAGAGTGTGAAGAAAAGAAAACACATACATGCACAGCAGGGACGGGCATTTTCCAGTTTGCATTTAAGGCCACAAAAAACCCTGAAGCCAGAACTGGCTCTGTGTGTGGGAGGCAGAGAAAAACAAAAACTGATGAAGTCCTCATCTTCATTGCCTTCCTCCTACCCCTTGAGGTCTCTGTGGAAGCTCCCAGGAGAAATAGCCATAGCAAACTTCTGTGGCTCTGAGGGTTTATGTCACAAGCAGTTTGGCAAAACACTGCAAGTCGGTCCTCAAGTTCTCAGGCAAAGCTGTGGAATGAGGGCACAGCATTTTGAGTGAATATAGAAACCCAAGTTTTTACTTTACTTTAAGGTAAGTGTACAGAATATGTGATTAGGAAAAGAACAATTTAAAAGTTAACCTATCATCATTCTTTCATTTTAAATTGGTCCAGTTTACTTGTCTCAGGGACTTCTATATAGCTTTAGTAAGAAAAAAAATTAACCCTCCTGAAACTACCATACGACAATTAATGAGGCCCTTTTGGACGTAGGACAACATTCTTCTGAGGAATCCCTAAGGAGCTAAACAGAAGAACTGTTATAGAAAAACCAGAGCTCTCTGCCTTGGCTTCTGGCCTCGACCTCAGTACCAAATAACTATGTGACCTCAGGCAAGTAACATAAGCTATCTGTTAAAATAGCTCAAAACTGGAGGAGATCATCTCCATGGTCCCTAACAATTCTAATGTTTTTTTTTTTGTTGTTTGTTTTGTTTGTTTTTTATGCACAACTGGGTGGTAAAAAGTATACTGTGCTGGCCTTGGTGTTAGGAAGACTTGAGTTCAAATCCAGCCTCAGACAATTACATTTACCATCTGTATGACTAAAGGCAAGCCATTTAACCTGTATTTGCCTCAGTTTTCTCATCTATAAAATGCGGATAATTGTAACACCTAACTCCAGGATTATTATGAGGAGCAAATGGAACCATAGTTTAAAAATTAAATTACTTTTAGTGACATTTTAAGTTCTGAGCTCTCTCCTTCCTTTCTTCTTCAAACCACACTTCACTAGAGAAGGCCATTATCTCTCTCTCTCTCTCTCTCTCTCTCTGTCTGTCTGTCTCTGTCTCTCTCTCACATACACACAAGTGTGTATATGTAGAACATACTAGTGGGCAGTATCTTCCTTCATAGGTTCTTTGTACTTGATTTGAATATTTATAATACTCAGAATAGCTTAGTTGTTCACAGTTATTCTTTGAACAATATTGCTGTTACTGTATCCAGTTCTCTTAGCTGTGCTCATTTCACTTTCATTATTTCATGCAAGTCTTTCCATTTTTCCCCTAAAATCGGCCTGCTTATCATTTCTTACAGCATAGTAGTATTTCATTACAATCATATACCACAACTTGTTTAATTATTCCTCAGTTGATGAAGAGATTATATTGTAAAGCATTGTGAAAACTTTAAAGCAGCATATCTATTACTGCTACAAATTAAAAGCTGTGTGTGTGTGTGTGTGTGTGTGTGTGTGTGTGTGTAGCACCCATAAGAGGCAGCTAAGTAGACAGAGTGGACAGAGTGCTACATATGGAACCAGGAAGATCTAAATGTAAATGCTATCACAAGTACTTACTAGCTATGAGACCCTGGGTAAGTAACAATCTCTCATCCTCAGTTTCTTCATCTATAGAAAGGAGATAATCATAACACTTAACTCCCAGAGTTTTGTAAGGAACATATAGATAATATATGTAAAAAACCTTGCAAACCTTAAAATTCCATAAGTTGTTACTATTATTGTTGCTTTCCCTATTATTAAACTTTACTGTATTTATATTAGGTAAAGTTGCTTTTCATCCCCATACCCATTTTATAGATGTAAAAGCAAAGGCTTAAAGAGTGAGAGTAATTTGCTGGATACTACTTTGCAAATAGAATATTGGACCTGAAGTCAGGAAGACTAATCTTCCTGATTTCAAAGATGACCTCAGACATTTACTAGCTATGTCACCCTTGGCAAGTCACTTAACCCTGTTTACCTCAATTTCCTCACCTGCAAAATGAACTCAAAAAGGAAATGGAAAGCAACCTTAGTATTTTTGCCAAGCAAACCCCAAATAGAAACACCAAGTTTCAGACACAACTGAAATAACTCAACAATGACTTAACAAATCTTGACCAGATAGAGTTTAAATATGTATATTCCAAGCCAATTATGCTGTACTTATATAAAGTATATAAAATAAAAGGCTATACAGTAGAGTAGATTAAAAGCCAGACCTGGAGTCAGGAGGATCTAGGTTCAAATCTTGCCTCCCACACATGCTGGACTAGTGACCAGGGGGAAGGAACTTAACATATCAGTACCCTCAGGCAACTCCTTAAATGATAATAAATGATTTCGAAGGAGTTCTCCACTGATGGAGTTACAGTCCAGAATAACCACAACAACAACAACAACAACAACAACAACAACAACAACAACAACAAAAACAAATCCCAGGCAAGAATATTTCATTTTGGAAAAATGTTCATAGAGAACTACTTACCCAGGCACTCATAACATGATCATTTCCTCCCAATCCATTTTCCTGGTTTCTTCCTTTTATCTAGGCATACACCCAAGTAAAGGAGAGAATCACTTGTCTGTCTCTGGAAGACAGCTGCATACTTCTTATTTTTCCTAGTTCTGCTTGTTTGACTTTGCATTAGTTCATAGAAGTCTTCTGATGTGTCTCGATTGAATACAGAATTTGTTACACATTTTCTTATAAGACAATAATGTTTCATTACATTTATGTACCATTCCCCAATGAATATGTAGTTAGCTTCTTTGTTCCCAGTTCTTTCTTACAACAAAAAGAGGTATGTTTTTTTTTAAATAATTGTTTGGGTTTTTAAATAAATATTTATACATATATGGGGAATTTATTTTTATCTTTGACTTCTTTAGCTTATATCAGTTAATCAATAAGCATTTATTAATTTCTTACTATATACCAGGCAATGGAGATTCAAATACATAAATGAAAAAAAATTACTACTTGAAAGGAGCTTATATTCTAACAGAGATAAGGACAATAAGGGCAAAAAAAATAAATATACATAAGAAAGAAATACAAAAATAATAAAGAGCAAATAAATATAAAATAGGCAAATAAAAGGTGGTTTGAGAGGGAAGGGCACTAACCTTATGGTCTCTGGGTCAAAAGATATAGGTATTTTTGTTACATTCTTAGCATAATTACATTTAATTGGACAAATTGACAGATCCACTAAAACCCTTCCAACACTGACTGTTCTAATCTTTTGCTTTTCCACTGATTTGCTGGTTATAAGATGAAAGTTCAAAGGTTTTTTTGTTTATATTTTTCTTATTGCTGGTAATTTAGGGCAATCTTTCGGATGTTTGATAATGGTTTATAATTCTTTTGAGACCCGTGTTGATATCCTTTGATCAGTTATACTTTTGGGAATAGCTGTTTGTCTCACACAGTTGTATGAGACAAAGGTTCCTGTCTGAGGCATTGATCACTTATCAAAGATATTTAACACAAATATTTTATTTTTTTCCAATTAAACTCTTCCATGCTCATCCTCATTGTGTTAATTTTATTCATAAAGATCTCTTCAAATTCATACTGTTGGAATCATCTATTTTACTTAGAAGTAATGTGGTCAAGTGTATAGAGCACTGGACTTAGCATCAGAGACATTTGTGTTCAAAACTTGTCTCAGATACTAACTAATTTTTGTCAATACAGGCAAGTCACTTCACCCCCTCATTTTTAAAATGAGAGCATAAGACTCATTGATTTATAACGTTCCTTCTAGATCTGTGATCCTATGACCTTTGATCTTTTGTGGTTTCCTCTACCCTTTCTCTGGTTAAAATTCTCCTCCTAATCATACTTGTGAAAGGTTCTGATCAAGTTTATTCTTTCTTATTTTTTTTCCTATGCCTCTGCATGTGATGATATTTAATACTGGGGTCGTGAATCCATTCTGAGCTTAATTTGTCACATAGGGGGTAGCTAGGTGGTGTAGTGAATAGAGGGCTAAATACTTCTTGAGTTCAAATTTGGCCTCAGGTATTTATTAGCTGTGAAATCATGAGCAAGTCACTTAACCATGTTTGCCTCAATTTTCTCATCTGTAACATGATCTAAAGAAGGAAATGCTAACCACTCCAGTATCTTTGCCAAGAAAACTTAAAATGGGGTTATGAAGAGTTGGATGTGACTGAAACAACTGAAGATGGTACATAGTGTAAATTGTTAGTTTAAATCTATTTTTTACCAAATTTCTTTCCAATTTTCCCAGAAAATTTTGTCAAATATGTAGTTCTTTTCAAGGTAATTTATGTTTTCAGATTTATCAAACACTTTCATTCAATTATTTCTGATTATTCCTTATTTGTTCTGTTTCATTGTTCTACTTCACTATTTTTAATAAGTATCAAAATATTTTGGTGTAAAAAAGTACAAAATATTTGTAGGATGATTATGCTTTATACATTCAGCACTCTAATTTGAACACTTCTAGGTCTTTCTAGAGATTCTTTGTCCAATGGGGACTTTAGGCACCAACAATTTAGAGGCCCTTTCTCATGATTATTTTTTAAACCTATGAAATATTACTATACACACATGCACACACATGTTGTTTATTTTAATTGTTGGTCTTTATTGATTTGTTTGTTTAAAATTTTGTTTTTAAAATGACTTTTTTAAATGGATGAAATATTTTTCTTCTTTTTTTTACTTTTGAAAATTAGGTAGGTATAGAATTAAAAGATATCTGAAGAACTAATGAGGGATAAGCTATGGGACAATTTCACTATTTTTTCCCTTTCTTGGAACTTACGAATATTCTGGAGGATCAGTTTTCCCTTCTAATGCCATGCCCAGAGACTTAGGTGGTAAATAATTCAGTAGCTGGAAGGGAAACATCGAGTCTTTAGGCCTCATTCTCTCACTTTTTCAGGACCTGAGGTATCAAAAGGAAAACTCTATAGCCCAGGAAAAGAAGAACTCAGGCTAACAACTTCCCTTCTGATACAATGAGATGGAAAATGTAGGGGAGATTCTTACCTAGAACAGTGATTCTAGGCCATATTTCTCCTCCAGCATTCAAGCAAGCTAATAATGTTTCAGATATTTTCTCATTAGCACCTCAACATTCCTACACAGGATTAAGGACTTAAACTCCCCCAAAGAAACTTGTAATAGTTTCCTCCCCCCACATAAGAAAAATAATTTTTCATTACATTAAGGCTAATCCTTCCTTCTACTATCTTACTTACTCAAGAAACTATATAAAGACGTATGTGTGTATATATATATACATATATACATACATATATATGTGTGTGTGTGTGTGTGTGTGTGTTTACACACAGACAGACTGACATATATAATGTCACTGTTCACAAATTAATTTCCAGCAACAATTAATACCTGTAGAGAGAGTATCTTGACCTTAATATGAAAACATTTCATTTTGTTTTTATTTATTTATTTATTTTTTGCTTTTTGGAGAGGGGAAAGTAGGGTAATAGGGCTAAGTGACTTCCCTGAGGTCACACAGCTACTGTCAAGTGTCTCAGGCCAGATTTTATCTCAAATCCTCCTGACTCCAGGACCAGTGCTCTATTCACTGTACCACCCAGCCACCCCCTCATTTTGCTTCTTAGATCATTTATATGTACCTCATTTCACCATTTCACTATTTTGACTTCACAAATTTGAAATGAGATGAGGAATAAGGATGACTAGAAATGGAATTCCTTTCCTTTTACCCAATAGATCTCTATCTAGGAAAACCTAACTCTCTTCTAATCTCAGTCTTCTAGTTTCAGAGGGCAAGTTACACTGTCTATACTTAACTATCTATAAGTTATGTTTTCTCCAGGAGAATGTAAGTTCCTTGAGGACAGACGCTATTTTTCATCTTGTTTTTGAATTTGTGTCTGCCTCTCATCATGCAAGTAATAGGATCATGGAGCTAGAAGAGCTTTCACAACCTGTCTATGCCAGCCCCTTATCCTGCAATTGAGCAAACTGAGGTCCAGCAACTTTAAGTGACTTGCCTGGCGTCATACAGGTAGTTAGTGTCAGCTGCCCTTAATAAATGTTTAATGGATTGAGTTGAACCAGACCAAAGCACGGAGCTCTAAACTAGTAACTAACTTTGTTCCAGGATCTGTGAAGCAGAAATACCAATGTTGTAACTTTCTTAAATCCATGGGGGGCTCAGGGACATTTGGACCGTGCCTCTTTCCCTTTCCCTCTTTTGCTTCAACTCTCTTTATTATCTTCCTAATGCTTTGTAAAAGAGAACAGATTACGCCAAGTGCAGAGATAATGAAATATAAATTAGTGGGTTTCCCAGCCTTTATCCACAGCACTGTCAGAGTGCATTATCTGGTATATCGAGTTCAGAGCAGTCAGTTAAATTTCCCCTTATCAGAAACTGAGTATGAAGCGTGGTAATGTTGCTAAGTGCAGAACAAAAATCTCTCTTTTTTGCATCCCATGACTGCTCCAGGCAACATTCTTGGAAACCTCTGACTAGGAAGGAAAAGAAGACCCTGAGATATATACAGTGTGACAAGCCAGGAGGCTAGGCTGCTCCGGCAACCGTCCTGTGAGCGGCAGTCGCCTGTGGCTGTGACATTACCTCACTTTGCTCAACTTCAGAAAGGGAAATTTAACTGACGACTGCTATGAACTGAAGCCACAGCCTCAACCAGATAATACACCCTGACAATGCTGTCAGGCAAAAAAGGCTGGGTTCCCATTGATTCCATCGCATTAAGAGACATATTACCCTGAGCTGTGTATGTTTCAGGGTGTATGTGAACACTGGGGGAATATCAAAGGGAACGGCACACTGATTTAGGCAGGAACAGGCCTCGCAGTGAGAAATCTCTTGAGTGTGCTGCCTGAAACATATAGTCTTTGGCAAAATAGAGACTGGGATACCAATGACTGTAATCATTACTTAATCCTTAATCTGCATTAACTCTAGCCTGCTGTCTTCATTGGGGAAGAAAACTAATGCAAAAATGCCCTTAGGACCTTGAAATGGATAGAGGAGGGAGGGGACCTTTGCTTTTAATAAATGAACTATATGAATTGTGGGTGATGTGAAATAGCATGACTAAGGAAATTTTAACCTGTCCAAAATTTGAAATGATATAAAGTTGAGTATTTACTGGCCAAGAATTCTCAAAATATAATACAGTGGATTAACTGCATTTGCAGACAAGGCCTAGCTGGAAGGTCATAGGATCAGACATTTAGACTTAAAAGGAACTTTACATACATAAGTCGTTTGTCCAAACCCTTCATTTTACAGAAGAGGAAATAGATAAGTCAAGTGATTTGCCCATGGTCTTATAGTTTTAAGTGGATTTGAAACTCAGTTCTCTGATTCTAAATCCAGTGGTCTTTTCACTGCTCCATTACCTAAAGGGTAATTTAGACCAACCCTCCCACTTTGCAGAAGATAAAACTAAAGCTTAGTGGGGTTAAGAGACTCATCCATGCTCACACAGATTGGAAGTAGCAGGGCCAATAATTCCAACGCAGATCCTCTAGTTCCAAATCTATTACTCCCCCCATTATTGCCCATAACCCACTAGATACTTAAAGCATCAAAAGCAACTCTAATCAATAGTCACAGGATCTACCATTGCTAAAGAAGTGGTACATCCTTTACATTCCCTTGGACTGTTTATTGTTCTCCTTGGTATTGGTGTGTTTGTGTTTTTGTGTGTGTTGTATCAATGGAGAGTAGAATAAAAAAGAGCATTGCATCCCATTTAATGGCACAGTGAATAGAGGGCTAGACTTGAAATGAGAAAAATCTGAGTTCAAATGTGGCATCTGAAATTTACTAGATGTGTGGCCCTGAGCAAGTCAGTCTTATTTTCCTCATCTGTAAAATAGGAATAATAATAGCACATACCCCCATGGTTGTGAGGATAAAAATGAGGTTATATTTGTGAAATACTTAAAAATATTCATGAAACTTTAAGTATATAAAATCTTATACATATATATGTATATACACATATGTGTGTGTGAAAACTTAAATACATAAAAAGTAGCTATCTAACTATTGGAATAGGAATAGCTGTTGCAGTTGCAGCAATTGTAGTAACAGAAGCAGGAATAGCTACAATGGCAGGAATAGTAGTAGTAGCTGAAGCAGTAGCAGTAGTAGCAGCAGCAGCAGCAGTAGTAGTAATAGTAGTAGAAGTAGTAGTAGTAGTAGTAGTAGTAGTAGTAGTAGTAGTAGTAGTAGCAGCAGCAACCCCCTGTCATTGTATAGAATGTCTATCAGCATCAGGTATCAGTACAAGGCTAATTAGCAATAACCTAGCAACCTGTCAAAAGTATCTCACACTGAACCTGAACCAGTGGATAATTCAAATAGTCATATTGATGAATTTTTATTTAATTGACAACATTTTGGGGGTTCCATTAGTGTAAAGGTCCTCTATGTAATCTTGCAAAAGATGTCCCTATATTTAGTTTTTAACTCTTCCTATTTGGATTCTATCAATGTTATAATTAGCAATTAACTTTTTAATGGTAAATTAATTTGGGAGAATAGATATACTTTATAGAGAGACCTCAGAATCTAGGACCCAGGATCCCATGGAAAGAAATGTCACAGGTTACTCTCCAGTGATGATGAAAGAGAGACTCTAGGACATGGAACCTTGTGGATAATAATCTGTTACTCTAAAAGTTTCTGTTTGGTAGGCCACTGCAAGGTAAGGAAACACATGGGATTCCAACCAACTGGTTGTTCTTTGTTGTTGTTTGTCCTTTGTTCTCGAAGATGACTATAACAGCAGGATGGTGATTCCATGACTTGAAAGTGAATTTCAGTTAAGTAAGAAAGTGCTGTGCAAAGTCACCAGCCTCACTTTCTCCTATGGAGTCATCTGGCTCAGTGGCAAGACATAGATGAGAAAGACTGAAGATTGCCCCCCCCCCAAAAAAAAAAAAAACTGGTATATAACTTCTAGACAGAGTGAGGAAGCAGTGGAGAAAAAGAAGAAATTTTAAAACTTTCTATATTAATTATTTTAAAAACATATTAACTTATTTTGTTGTTATATGACCTACATTAGCCAATGTATCATTTTCCTTACCGGCAAGTCATCCATTATGACAAAGAATAGAAAGAAAAAAAGGAAATATCCATGAAACTAAACAATATACCAACCAAGTATGATATCATATACAACATTCTATATCTTAATTCTCCAAACTCCTCAAAGAATGGAGGGAAGTAAATTCTTAATTTCTTCTTTGGGGCCAAGTTTTGTCATTATAATTTCACAGAATACTTGTTTATTGTTTTATTGTTACTATATTTTTGTATTTTCATCGGTGTAGTTATGGTATAGCTTAATTTCTGTTGCTCTTTACTTCAATTTGCATCAGTTTATAGATGTGGTTTCTGTATTTATTGTAATGAACAGTTGAAGCAGATATAGGACAGCATAGCCAATTAATATTTTGGGGAGTGCTTTTATTAATTAAGCCAGTGACTGTCTCCCAAAAGGGAAGGCAGCCCTGAGCAGTCTGTCCAGCAAGCTTTTATACAGTAAAAAGTACTTACTGAAAGAAACAGTGGTCAGCAAGGCAACTGTTGCTACATAGGGATATAAACTAAGGGCGGGGCTTGCAAGCTATTGGGGCAGATCTTTGTTTTAGTTACATCTTGGTTAAAAGGCAGGTGTAGGGTGAGGTTTCACAATGGTCATACCTTTATGCTAGTTTTCTGGAGCCCCCTGAGAGGCCTTGTGAGAGGCCTTGTGTAGGAGCTAGCACTATGGGAACTGAACTGCCACTTCATTATACTATCCATTATTTCTTATACAGTAATATTCTATTGCATTCATGTTTCACAGATAGTTTAGCCATTCCATAATCAATGGGTATGTATTTCTTCCCATACTTAACTATAACAAAAAGTACCAGCACAATTATTCTGCTATTTTGGATCCTTTTTTATATCACTGACCACTTTGGGAGTAAATGCCTGCCAGTTGGATCTCTACATCAATGACTATGTACGTGTATTGATCACGTTCTTAGCATAATGACATTTTTTTTTAGAATAGTTGAACTAACGTGTTCCAACATGAACATATTAATTGCCTATCTTTGTTAATTTGTTGACTATAAGATAAAAACTCTTATTTACTGATTATTCTTACAAAAAAGGGGTAATCTCAATTGTATTTACCTACTGAAGAAATATTAATGTGAAAGTTGCTATTTAAATTTTGGTTTGTGGAGATTCTTGCCCTGATCCTTCTCTGTTCCCAGTTAGGATTCAGAGGAGCAAAGGAGAAAAAAATGCAAAGGAAAACATGAATTCTCTATTTTTTTCATAAACTCAAAGAACATTGGATTCTGGGCTGTGGAGGCAAGATGGCAGAGTAAAAGAAGGGACTTGCTTGAGATCTCCTACAAAATCCTTCAAATACCTGTAAAAAAAGACTCTAAACAAATTGTAGTTACAGAATCCAGAAAATGACAGAGTGAAGCAAATCTCCAGCCCAAGACAACCTGGAAGGACAATAGGTCTATCATATTGGACTGGGAATAGCACCATCCACATACCTGCATAGACAGGGCCAGAGCAGGCCTCAGGCAACTGAATAACTGGAATCTGTAGCAGTTTCCAGACTTCTCAACCCAAAAATTACAAAAATATCATAGAAAGATAGTAGGAGAATTCTGTGGGACCTAGGTTAAAGAACAGGATGATCTGGCCCCAGGCCCATGATGGCAGAGGTAGCAGCAGCTATGGCAACAGTAACAGTAGCAGCAGCAGCAGTGGCAGCTGCTTCTGGACTTCTGAACCCACAGATGGTTGGGGGCATCAAGTGGCTGATCAGAGAGGGATTGCAAGGATCTCTTTACTGCACTGAGGCAGGATTCTCCTGCTTTACTCTGCTTGGATTTGGGTCATAGTCCTGGGTGGTGGTCCTGGTGTGAGGAGGAGCAATGATGTGGTGGAGTTTGTGGCATCGGTGGATAGTGAATCCTCCTCACTGTTCCAAGCAAGAAAATAGTCCTTGGGGTCACTCACAGACCAGAGCACAGGCTAGGAGAGGAGTGAAAACCTCTCCTTTGAATGTACCAACTCAGAAGAGTTAAAAATTTAAAGGTCCCTAGAAATTTCTTGGAAAACAGCTGCACAAAACCCCTGAAGCTTGGAACAGTACACCACCCTACCCTTAGCCACACTGGAAGCTGAGTTCTACTTTGACAAAGAGTTAGAAAGTCAAGTATTTTACTGGGAAGATGAGCAAACAGCATTAAAAATGCCTCAAGACAAAAAATGTGACTTTGGTGACAAAGATCAAAACGCACTTAGAAGAAGACAACAAAATCAAAGTTCTTGCATCAAAAGCCTCCAAGAAAAATATGGATTGGTCTCAGGCCATGGAGGAGCTCAAAACTTACATGAAAATCAAGAGAAGTAGTGGAAAAATTAGGAAGAGAAATGAAAAACGAGTAAACAAGTTGCTAGAGGAGATAAAAAAAATACTGAAGAAAAATTACACCTTAATAAATATACTAAGCCAAATGGCAAAAGAGGTCCAAAAAGTCAATGAGGAGATGAATGCTTTAAAAGCAAAACTGGTCAAGTGGAAAAGGAAATCCAAAAGTTCACTGAAGAAAATAGTTCCTTAAAAATTATAATGGAGAAAATGGAAATTAATGACTTTATGAGAAATCAAGAAATTAAAAATAAAAACAAAAAATGAAAAAAGAGCAGATAATGTGAAATATTTCATTGAAAAAAATCACTGACCTGGAAAATAGATCCAGGAGAGACAATTTAAAAGTTATTGTACCACCTGAAAGCCATGATCCACAAAAGAGCCTAGACATCACCTTTCAAGAAATTATCAAGGATAATATTTCCCTGATATTCTAGAACCAAAGAGTAAAATAGAAATGCAAGAATCCATTGATCACCTTTTAAAGATACCCCAAAAGGAAAACTACTAGCAATATTGTAGACAAATTCAGAGTTCCCAAGTCAAGAAGAAAATATTGCAACCATCCAGAAAGAAACAATGTGAGTATTGTGAAAATAAAATCAGGATAACATAAGATCTAACAATTTCTACCTTAAAGAATTAAAGAGCTTGGAATATGATGGTCTGAAGTCAGAGGAGATAGGATTAAAACCAAGAATCACCTACACAACAAAACTGTGTATAATCCTTCAGGTGAAAAATAGATAATAAAATAGAGGACTTTCAAGCATTATTGATGAAAAGACCAGAACTAAACAGAAAATGTGACATGATAAGACTCAAGAGAAGTATGAAAAAGTAAACAGGAAAGAGAAATCACAAGGAACTTATTGAAGTTGAACTGTTTATATTCCTACAAAGAAAGATCATATTTTTAACTAATGAGGCCTTTCTCAGTATTTGGGTAGCTGGAAGAGATAGATAGATAGATAGATAGATAGATAGATAGATAGATAGATAGAGATAGATAGAGATAGAAGGCACAGGGTGAGTTCAACATGAAGGGATATCTAAATAACTAAATATCTAAAAATAAAATTAAGGAGTGAGAGAGGAAAGTATTAGGAGAAGGAGAAAGGGAGAGATAGTAAATTGTCTCACATAAAAGAGGTAAGAAAAAGGTTTCACAATGGAGAGGAAGAGAGGGTAGGTGAGAGGGAATGAGTGAACCTTACTTTCACTGGACTTGGCTTAAGGAGGGAATAACATACACACTCAATTAGATATCTTACCCTACAGGAAGTAAGGAGGAAGAGGAGAGAGAGGGGGGAATGATAGAAGGGAGGGCAAATTGGAGGAGGCAGTAGTCCGAAGCAAACACTTATGAAAAGAGACAGGGTCAAAGAAGAAAATAGAAAAAGTGGGGAGTAGGAAAGGACAGAGGGAAATGTAGTTAGTCTTTCACAATATGACTATCATGGAAATGTTTTGCATAATATATATAATGCACACATATAACCTATTTGATTTGCTTGCTTTCTCAATGAGGATGGGTAGGGCATGAAGAAGGGAGATAAATTCGGATAGCAAAGTTTTAAAAACAAATGTTAAAAAGTGTTTTTGCATGCAACTGGAAAATAAGATATATAGGCACCAAGGTCACAGGATTCTGACATATTCTCTAATTCTTCATCATCAAAATATAGCTTTTTTCACATTGAATGTTAAGTGTACCTAGGAAAAACATTCTACTTTCCAAATTTTAGCCCATAGGTTTTTGATGGGACTTAAATTGAGAGAGTTCCCAGATCACTAAAATATATTTATCTCAATCTCCTGATTGGATTTCAACCTTTTGTGATATGTAGCAATGTGAAAGGTCATATCATAGTGTTCAGCCTCCATTTGAAAATTTTAGTAATTCTGGCATGATTCTGATTCTCAGCATATCAGTATATTTGAGAAAATTCATCATTCCCTCAATAAAGACAAGGCATTCAACTGAATATCCTATTTTGGGACAATTTTGAATGAAAAACAGTTTCACCAGGTTTTTCCAACTTTAAGTAGTTCAGCTTTTGTATTGTGTTAACCACAATATTTTGTTCTTCCATCTTCAAGAAGCCTTTGCCACACTGGAACAGAATCAGCAACACATCCTTTCTCATGGTCATATCTTTCTTAATGTCTCTGTTTTTTGAGGAATGTTAAGGCTCTTTCACACCAAGAGTTAGTATTATGAAGTTTTTGTTTGTCATTTGTTTTCAGTAACATTATTATTTGCACTTCAATAGAACTTATTTCACTGTAAATCTGAATAATCCTTAAAATACTAGTCTTGGGGCATGGAGGGGTGGTAGCCAAAAAGGCAGAGTAAAAGCAGCATCTTATTTTTACTTGAGTTCTTCCCCAAACCCTTTTGAAAACCTATAAAAATTACTTTAAATAAATTCTAGAACAGCATAACCCACAAAAAAGACAGAATGAAACAAATTTCCAGCCCAAGACACCCTGGAAGGTTGACAGGAAAAGTCTGTTGCACTGGTTTGAGAGAAGAGTGCAGTCAGGTATGGGCTACGCTGGCAAAGACCAGGCCCCCAAAGCAAATGTGGAACAGACCTTAGGGGACTGATCCTTGGCAGCTATAGCAATTTCCAGACTACTCAACCCACAAACACCAAGGACAGTTTAGATGGTCAGTGGGAGAACTCTGTTGGACCTGGGTGAGAGAGGAGCATTTTCTGACCATAGTCCCAGGGTTCGGGCAGTAGCAACAGGGATGGGAGCTGCTTCCAGAGCTCTACAGTGACAGATAGTGGAAGGATAAAGCAATTGCTAGGAGGGGAATTGCAGAGATCTCTTTGCTGGCATTGAGGAAGTATTCTCTTGCTTTACCTGTGCTTGGATCTGGGTCACTACACTGGGAAAATGAGCACACAGAAAAAAAATATCAGGCTATAGAATCTTATTCTGATGACAAGGAAGATCAAAAGATACATCCAGAAGAAGACAAGTAAGTCAAAGCTCATACAAATATGAATTGGTCATGGGCCATAGAAGAGCTCAAAAATGATTTTGACAATCAGTTAAGAAAAGTAGAGGAAAAATTTGGAAGAGAAATGAGAGTGATGCAAGAAAATCATGAAAGACAAGTCAACAGCTTGCTAAAATAACCCAACCCCCCAAAATACTAAAGAAAATAACACCTTTAAAATATAGGCTAACTCAAATGGCAAAAGAAATTTTAAAAATACAAGAGGAGAAGAACATATACACATGTTTTTATTACAAAGCATAACTGGACAAATGGAAAGGGAGGTCCAAACTTCACCAAAGAAAAGCTAATGAATTTGTGAGAAATCAAGAAACTATAAAACAAAACCAAAAGAATGAAAAAAGAGAAGACAATGTAAAACATTTCATTGGAAAAAACCATTGACCTGAAAAACAGATTGAGGAGAGATAATTTAAAAATTATTTGGACTACCTAAAAGCCATGTTCAAAAGCAAAACAAAACAAAACAAAAACCTGGACATAATTTTTCTTTTTCTTTTTTTTAATTTTACTGTTTTAATTTATTTTTAGTTTTCAACATTCATTTCCACAAGATTTTGAGTTACAAACTTTCTCCCGATCTTACCCCTACCCCATCCCAAGATAATGAATTGAATACCCCTTCACCCAATCTGCTCTCTCTAATATCCTCCCCCATTCCCCTTATAACTTTCTAGTAAAGTAAGATGGATTTCTATACCCCAGGGCCTGAATATCTTATTTTCCAGTTGCATGTAAAAATAATTTTTTTAACATTTGCTTTTAATACTTTGGTTTCCAGATTCTTTCCGTTCTTCCCCCACCTCACCCACCCCTACTGGGAAGATAAGCAATTCAGAATGGGTTGTATTTGTGTAAAACATTTCCATAGTAGATATATTGTGAAAGCATAATTATATTTGCCTCTATCCTATCACACTCCCCACTTATTTTATTTTCTACTTTGACCCCATCCCTTTTCAAAAGTGTGTGCTTCTAACTACCCTCTCCCCCATCTGCCCTCCCTTCTATCATCCCTCCTCTTGTCCCCTTCCCCCTACTATCCTGTAGGGTAAGATACCCAAATGAGTGTGTATGTTATTCCCTTCTTAGGCCAAATCCAATGAGAATAAGGTTGACCCATTCCCTTTCACTTTCCTGCTCTTCCCCTCCACTGTAACAGTTTTCTCTTGCCTTTTTTATATGAGATAATTTGCCCTATTTTATCTCTCTTCTTCCTCTTTCACCTCTTAATTTTATTTTTTAGATATCATCCCTTCCTATTCAATTGATCTTGTGCCCTCAGTCTATGTATATATGTACACACATTTACAAACTCACATGTGTATTTATACAGACATACACCCTCCTATACATACATATATGTATATGTATGTATACATATATATTCCTTTCAACTATCCTCATACTGAGAAAAGTCTCATGAGTTACAATTGGGAAGAGAAATGAGAGGAATGCAAGAAAATTGTGAAAAATTAGTCCACAGCTTGTTAAAGTAGAACCAAAAAATACTGAAGAAAATAACACCTTAAAAATAGACTGACTCAAATGGCAAAAGAGGCTCAAAAAGCCAATGAGGAGATGAATGCCTTAAAATTGGGATTGGTCAAATGGAAAAGGAAGTCCAATAGTTAACTGAAGAAAATAATTCCTTCAAAATTAGAATGGAGCAAATGGAAGCTAATGACTTCATGCGAAATCACAATATTATAAAACAGATCCAAAAGAAAGAAAAAATAAAAGACAATGTGAAATATCTCATTGGAAAAACAATTGACCTAGAAAATAGATCCAGGAGAGATAATTTTAAAACTATTGAACTACCTGAAAGCCATGATCAAAAAAGGAACCTAGAAATTATCCTTTAAAAAATTCTTGAGGTGGTGTGGCTAAGTGGTGAGCACCAGCCCTGGATTCAGGAGGACCTGCATTCAAATCTGGCCTCAGATACTTAATACAAAATTATTCATGTGATCCTGGGCAATTCACTTAACCCCAATTGCCCTACCTACCCCCCTCAAAAAAAAAAAAGCAATAAAAAAAAGAAATTCTAGAAGAAAGCTGCCCTGCTATTCTAGAACCAGAAGATAAAATTGAAATTGAAAGAATCCACCAATCACCTTCTGAAAAAGATGTCCAAAAGAAAACTCCTAGGAATATTATAGCCAAATT
This sequence comes from Gymnobelideus leadbeateri, assembly GCA_011680675.1. Taxonomy (NCBI): domain Eukaryota; kingdom Metazoa; phylum Chordata; class Mammalia; order Diprotodontia; family Petauridae; genus Gymnobelideus; species Gymnobelideus leadbeateri. Next base: position 43,358 of record WOXC01011696.1, read on the forward strand.
CCAGAGTTCCAAGGTCAAGGAGAAAATATTACAAGCAGTCAGGAAGAAACAATTGAAGTATTGTGGAAATGCCATCAGGATAATACAAGATCTTGCAGCTTCTACATTAAGGGATTGAAGGGCTTAGAATACAATATTCTGGAGGTCAAAGGAGTTAGGTTTAAAACCAATAATCCCCTACCCAGAAAAACTGTATATAATAGGTCAGGGGAAAATATGAATATTCAATGAAATAGAATACTTTCAAACATTCTTGATTAAGACAAGAGCTTAACAGAAAATTCTACTTTCAAATACAAGAATCAAGGGAAGTATGAAATAGTTAAACAGGAGAGAGAAATGAAAAGGAACTTATTAACATTGAACTGTTTACATTTCTACATGGAAAGACAATATTTGTAACTCATGAGACTTTTCTAAGTATCAGGATAGTTGAAGGGAATATAAATATATATTATGCATACATATATGTATACATGAATATAAGTGCATGTATATCATACGTATATACATATTTATCTATGGGTATATATGTATATATGTATACATAGACAGAGGGCACAGGGTGAGTTGAATATGAATGGATAATATCAATAAAATAAAATTAAGAGGTGAGAGAGGAAAATAATGGGAAAAGGAGAATGGGAGAGATAGAATAGTGCAAATTATCTCACATAAAAGAGGCAAGAGTAAGCTATTACAGTGGAAGGGAAGAGCAGGGAGGTGAAAGGGAATGAGTCAACCTCACTCTCTTTGGATTTGGTTTAAGGAGGAAAGAGCATACTCACTCAATTGGGTATCTTACCCTAAAACAAAGTAGGGGGGAAGGGGAGTAGAGTGGGAGATGATAGAAGGGAGGGAAAATTTGTGGAGGGGGTAGTCAGAAGCAAACATTTTTGAAAAGGGACAGGCTCAAAGGAGAAAATCTAATAAATTGGAGGTGGGATAGGATGAAAGGAAATATAGTTAGTCTTTCACAATATGAATACTATGGAAATGTTTTTATACTATAATGTATAATCTATATTGTATTGCTTGTCTTCTCAATGGGGAGTGGGTGAAAAGGGAAGAAGGGAGAAAATGTGGGACTCAACATTTTGAAAACAAATGTTATTTTTTTATATGCAACCAGGAAGTAAGATATACAGGCAGTGGGGCAGAGAAATCCATCTTGCCCTACAGGAAAGTAAGAGGTAAGAGAGGGAAGGGGAGGAAGGGAGAGATAGAAGAGTGGGAAGAGTGGGGAAAGGGGTAAGCAGTATGCTTACCATCTTGGGATGGGTGGTATAAGAGAGTAGTGGAGAAAATTTGGAACTCAAAATCTTATGGAAATGAATGCTGAAAACTAAATAAATAAATATATATATATATATATTTTTAAAAAGTAACAGTGAAAAAAAGAGAGAGAAAAGAGGAAAAAATAGATAAACAGAAAAGAGAAAACTTATTAAAGTTGAACTGTTTACATTCCTACATGGAAAGATGATATTTTTAACTCATGAGACCTTTCTCAGGATTAGAGAAGTTGGAGGCAATATTTACATAACACACACACACACACACACACACACATATATACATATACACATATCTATATACATATGCATATATTTATGTACATATACGTACACATGCATATGCATATATATGTGCGTGTGCATATACATATACATATACATACACATATACATACACATATACATATACACACAGATGAGAAAGAGAGAAAGACAGAGGGGACAGAGAGACAGAGGGCAGAGGGGGAACTTGAATATGAAGGGATGATACCTAAAAAAATAAAATGATGGGTGGGAGAGGAATGTAAATGGAGTGGTAGAATGGGGTTAATTATCTCACATAAAAGAGGCAAGACAAAGTTTTTACTGTGGAAGGGAAGAGGGACAAGGTGAGAGGGTATGAGTGAACTTTACTCTCACTGGATTTGGCTTAAGGGGCAAATAATTACACACTAAATTGGGTATGAAATCTATATTACCCTACATGAAAGTCATTTAGAAGGGGATTAGAGAGGGGGGTATGATAGAAAGGAGGGCATATTGGGAGAGGGTGTAATCAAAAGCAAACACTTTTGAGGAGGAATAGGGTCAAAGGAGAGAATAGAATAAATGAGTGGGGGTGGAATAGGATGGAGGGAAATATAGTTAGTCTCTCACAACATGACTGTTATGGAAGTGTTTTGCATGACTACACATGCATAACCTATATCAAATTGCTTACCTTTTCTTTTTTCTATCTTTTTTTTTTTTTGGAGGGGGGAAGGCAAGGTATAATGTTAATGGGATCTGAAGATCTTCCATGCCCTTGATTGTCTAATAAACAGGTACTTAACACTTAGTTTCAAGTTAATTATATCAAGTCTCTGTTAATGAATCAAAGTATGAACCCCTATTGCTGAGGTAAGAGGAAGGGGTGGAACAGGGAGAAGCTAATACCATATTTAAGGAAGAGCACAAGCTGGACAGTCAGAACTTCTTGTGGAACTTCGTGGAGCAAGCTGCTTTGAGGCTGGAGAAAGTGATTTGGATTTTGAGAATGGAGCTTCTTCTGAGACTTTTCTTCTGGGAACTTTTGCTGAGACTTTTCTTCTGGGAATTTCTGCTGAGAGCTTCCAGAATTTTGGCTGAGGAGGTACTGTGAGTGAGAAAATAAGATCCCTGCTTGAGGGAACATGTTCTGTTATGAGGGCTTGGGAATGTGGGTGTTCACTACATTAACCATGTGTACCAACTCTATCCTTACTGTAATGACTTTGACTTTCTGGTTCTGGGACTTGGTGTTCTGGTATTTGACAAAGGCTTTGATTCTGTTCTCCATGTGGAGAGCCTGTTACATTTTGTGATTCACAACTATACCAGCATATTCATAACCACCGTGGGTGGTGTGAACATTGCATTGTTGTTACACAAGACAACTGGTGTTAAATGACTTGCCCAAGATCACAGTTAGTAAGTATGTCAAGTGTCTGAGGCCAGATTTGAAATTAGGTCCTCCTGACTCCAGGGCTAGTGCTCTATTCACTGCACCTCATTGCTGCCCCCTTACCTGGTGGCTGGAGAGAGGAGGGAAGAGAATTTGGAACTAAAAGTTTTAAAAACAAATGTGAAATATTGTTTTTACATGTACCTGGGAAATAAGATACTCAGGCATGTGGTATAGAAATCTGTCTTGCCCTACAGAAATACAATGGAAAGGGATAAGAGAAGGAAGGGAGGGGGTGATAGAAGTGAAGTCACTTTGGGGGAAGAGGGAATCAAAATGCATATCTTGAAGTAGGGAGAGGGAAGAGATAGGTAGAAAATTTGGAATTCAAAATCTTGTGGAAGTGAATATTGAAAATGATAATGTAATTAATTAATTCTTGTTTATACATATCAATATCTTCTGCAATAACTGGAACAGTAAAAGAGTGTGAAAAGAGTAGCATAGTGCCATTCGAATTTTGAGGGAAGAAACGCATTACCTACTTCCTTCTTTTGAGAAAATATTATTAAGAGCTAGCAAGCAAATATAGTTTCCATGGCCTTCTGTGGTTATTATTTTGAAGGAATAATAAAAACAAATTAAAATCCAATTTATAAAATACATTATTTTTACCCAAAGCATAGAGCAAAAGCTCTTGGAGGACAGAGAATGTCTCCTTTTGTCTTTGTCCCAGGACCTACTGGAGTATAGGGTACACAGAAGGATTCAACAATTAGTCAAGGGGTAAAATTGTTTTTTTTGAAAGCAAGCAATAAAGTGAGTTGGTGCTTATTGTTATGCCTTGTGAGAATAAGTGACAATACAAGTGTGATTTTTTCATGTAACAAATCGGGAAGCTGAGGATCAGAAGGTTAGGTGAGTTGCTCAACATTGTACAGCTAGTAATGACTAAGGCAAGATTGGAATTTCCATTTTTTTGACACAGAGTTCAATATGGCTACAAAATGGCATAACTAATAATACAATAGCTAAAAAATTAGGGGTAGACATTGAACTTCCGCATTTAGTCCAGATTCCAAATGTAATTAAATGATACCAGGTACCCACATTCTGAAACTTTGGACTTGTCTACAGGACAAATAGAATAAGTTGAAGATTTATTGTTCTGCTATTTTCAATCTCCTAAATGGTTAAGTTACATTACAGTATAGCTAATTCTGCCAGTAACACCACTAAAAATAGCCCTCCCACATCCTCCCCAAAAAGCTTCTTTTGTAGCTGGACATAAGCATAACCAAAGTTAACAGTATCAGTAATGACAAAGGATCACAGATATAAAACTAGAAGTGCCCTCAGAAGCCATATAATCCCATTCTTATTTTACAAAAGAGGAAACTGAGCCCCCAAAAGTAAAGTGACTTGACAAAAGTCATACAGATTGTAAATGGCAAGAGGTACAACTCAACATCAGGGCTTCTGATTCTAAATTAAACATGATACTTAATATTTTTGCAAGGCCATGATGCTTAATGCTATAATCCATTTATCATCCTAAATTCTAAAGGAACGTATTATAAATAAAGGACAAACACTTAAACAATCCAAGCTGTTCATTCACCCAGAGGCCATGAAATGGCCTCCCAGATGTTTTGGCAAAAGCTTCTTTGAATCTATACTTCTAGTAATTCAAAAGGGGAAAAATCAAAAGTCAATTATAGAATGTCTAAAGTTTGTTTCCATCCTTTCTTATAATGCATTATTGGTTATAGTTCACTAAAATGCATTTATATTGTGATTTATGAAGGATAATCAACCAGGTATGAAGAGTCAGGGAATAAAGCATTGAATATAGAAATATAGTTTCCAGCCTCATCTGAATGTTAATCAAATTGTACAGCTGTTAAAGAAAATTTGAGTTCAGTAAAAAACTAATCTATTTCCTTTGTCCCCCCACCCAAGTCCTGTTATTTGGTGGAAATAACCAGATTAAAAATCACTAGGAGAATGGACAAATTTTATTTCACATCACTACTCACACAATCTAGTGAGATATAGCAGATTGTCAAATCAACAGTGAGAAAAGAATAGTTCATAGAGATTGACAAGAGTACAATTGAAATGTTCCATGATCTGCTGTTATACAGCTATACTATATGTTCCATCTATGAGATCCAGTAGGAAGTTTCAGAATAGAAAATACTTTATCAATTTTGGAAACAGATTTTAGTTTGTGTAATACTAGCAATTAGTTTTCCTTTTTTAAAAAGGCTGAGAAATAGGATGGGTAAAGTTCTTTATCTTGCTCCAAATGTTACCTCCTTATTGGGTCAGGAAGACCTGGATTTAATTCCCATTTCAGCCATTTACCAACTTTGTGATGGTGAACAAGGCTTCTATCCTCTCCAAACTTCAGTTTTCTCATCTGTACAGTAGGGATAATAATATTGTATAGATTACAAGGTTGTTATGACAATCAAATGAGATCATGAATTTTGGGAAAGCACATTGGAAAATGGAAAACAAATGTAAGGTATTATTAATAATACTGAAAATAATAACCACAACATCCTATCATTTTCACTTAACCTCTGTCTGTTTAGTTTCCTTGAAATGAACATAATAGTGGTCCCTGTCTTCCAGAGCTGTGAAGATGTCAGTCAGTCAATAATAAACATTTATTAAGTGCCTACTATGTGATAAAAGCACAAAGAAAAGTAAAAGAAAAAAGTCCCTGCTTTTAAAGAGCTCACAGGCTAATGGAGAAGACAACATGCAACAATTATATCCAGCCAAGCTACCTACAAGACAAATGAGAAATAATCAGCAGAGGGGTGGTGCTAGAATTAAGTGGAATTGAAAAATGTCTTCAGCAGAAGTTAGGATTCTAACTTGGACCTGAAGCATATCTTTACCTACTGGCAAGCCAGCAGGCAGAGATAAGAAGGGGGAAAATTCCAGGAATGGAGAGGAAGGATGTTGTGCAACCAGAAAGTGCCCAGAACCAGGAGAGAATGTGTCTTATTTGAGGAAATCAAAGAAATCAGTGTCACTGTATTGAGAAAACGTGGTGGGGCGTAATTTATGAGGAGGCTGGAAAAGGGGAAGTAACAAATTATAAAATTTTCATACACATTATAGTGCTATATAAATGCTAGAATTATTATTATTTTTACTATTAGAATTTAATATCATTACATTTATCTCTTAAATATGAAAAATGAAAGTACACTAGCAAGAGAATAACCTAACCTAGAACTATTTTTCCTTGAATAATAACAAAGGTGATATTGTAATAATAATATTGATAACAACAACAAAACTTACAATAATAACCACACAGTAGTAACAACCCCATTGCCTTGATGCAGGAAAAGCTAAAAGAAAATGATCTTTAAAGTTGCATTTAAGATGTTTTACCCCAGCTGAGGCTCTGAAATTAGCATGAAACAGCAGCAGAGAAAATAAATGAATTCTTCAGATTTTACAAAGGACTATGTGCACTTTTGAAAAGCCTGAGAAATCATTTACTGACAACACTTTGACCTTCAAGTTGCCATGGAGTAACCTTATGGCTTCTTCTTGAGCTTGGATGCAGATTTCCTCTCCAGTGACATGGCAGGAAGAGAAAAGAACAACGTGATCTGTTACAAAGTGAAAGTGTGCCCCTGCCAACATAATTAGAAATGTTGCGGTGGGACAGAGGAGTGGACATCTAAAGAGCTGGTGAGGATAAGGGAAAGAAAAAAAACAAAAGAATTGGGTGTGGTTGGGTTCAGAGGGAATTGGGAGGGTTTTTTTCCTTCTTCAGACTGTCTGAAAAGAAAAGCTAAGCCTGTTGAAGCCCATCCAGAGATCAGGGATTAAAAGCTCTGAGGAAGCTTAAACCACCATAGAAAAGGAAGAAGGAGAGAGAAAAGCAGAGCACAGCCTTCAGTAGTTGATTCTTATTACTCTTTTGACCCAAATTCACTTGGAACAGCATTGCCAATATCAGCAGCAAAAATTCACCGTTGTTTCTCCATGCTTAAATAAAGAATATGCTGGATGTCTTTAAGGTCATAGAATAGAAGGAATGACAAAAAAAAAGAAAAAAACACATAGTTGATCTGAAGAAACCTGAGTCTGGTGGCCTACATCAGAACAAAGACAACATGTTTTCTTTGTATTCTGTCATATATGTAGGAAAATAATATTCATAATATAGGAATTTAATAAATAATATTAGTATACCAAGCCCTTAACAATCTGGTCCCTTTTCCAGTATTCCTATACCTTACATCTCCCTCTTCATTCACTTTGATCCACTGATATTGACCTTCTTACTTTTTCTCATACTAGCCACTCCATCTCCAGATTCTGTGATTTTCCCTGTCCTTCTATGTATGGAATCCTCTCCCTCTTATCTCTGCATCTTGGCTTCTGTCAAGTTCCAGATAAAATCTCACATTCTATGAGAGTCCTTTCCTGATCTTCAATACTAGTGCCTTCTCTCTGCTGATTATCTACATTTTATCCTATATGTATCTTATGTGTACATGGTTGTTTTTATGTTGCTTCTGCCATTAGACTGTAAACTCCTTAAAAGCAGAAATTGTTTCTTTCTATCCCCAGGGCTTAGCATAATACCTCACACATAATAAGCACTTAATACATATTTATCGATTGTCTAAATAATAAGAATTATCTTTCTATGGCTCAGTACAATATGAGGTCCTCAAAGACAGAGACTGTTTCATTAGTTTTTGTATCCTGAGCTCCTAGCATAGTACCTGGAACAGAGTCCATGTTGATTGAATAATCAGAGAAATTAGATCTGGATGGAATGGTAGATTAGTCTATACTTTTCTAGTCTAACACTGTATATGGTCAATATGATACCCACAGCACCTGCTAAGAATGTGCAGGTGCATTTCCAGGTTTGAATCACAAGATACAGCAGATTCTCTTCCTCGAAGATGAAATCAAGATATTTATTGAGATACCAGAAAGCCAACCATGGTAACAAAGAAGTATATACATCACCAATGTGGGGAGCACTGCCATCCCCAAGCTTTCACTCCTATAGGCCTCCCCACAAACAAGCTCCCCTAGGCCAAAATTCCTCCCTCTCCCATTCACACTAGCTGCTCTGCATCAACTCTCTCCCAGCTCAGCCTGGATCTTTGCTTTCTACTCATGCTTTCTTCAGCTCTCTTTTCCTGCTCCACCCTTCCTGCTCCAACCCATTCAGTAAGCTCCTCCCACCTTTGGCTTTATGTGATTTAATCTGTGGACTGGGTCAGAGCTCAAAAAAGGTCACATGGGCCTAAGTGGAAGGGAAGATCTTCAAATTCCCTTAACATTACACCATTTCAATTAACAGCAGAGCAAAATGAGGCTCACAATTTCCCTCTTAATTTGTGTGTGTGTGTGTGTTTTCTGTCCTTTAAGCACTTGTATTTCTTTTTTTTAAACAAATGCTTTATTAACTTCTGTTTTACATCATTCATTTCCGCCAGATTTTGAGTTACAATCATTTCCCCCCCACTGTTTTTCCCCTACCCACCCTCCCAGAATAGCAGTCCCCCAAGATACTGTTTGCTCCAATCTGCTCTCTCCCATACCTTCTCCCATACCCCCTTCGACTTTTCCATTAGAGGAAGGTGAATCTTTGTGTCCCAATGCCTGCACATCTTATCTCCCAATTATAAGCAAAAGAGTACTAATAATAGTATTTATATATATTTGAAACATTTAATGTTACGACCTCAAATTTCAGATCCATTTCCTTCCTCCCTTGTCACCCATTCCCTCTTGGGAGATAAGTAATTCAGTATATGTTGTACATGTCTAGCTATGCAAAACATTATCATAGTAGATATATTGTACAAGGCTGCTTATAATTCCCTCCCACTCATCCCACCCCCCCACCTGGTCCATTCCCTACATGATCCTGTCCCTCTTCTATAGTGGGTACTTCCAACCTCCCCTCCCCCCAAGGATGCCCTCCCATCCATCATCCCACCTCTCATCCACCTTCCCCCTATTCTACTGCAGGTTGAGATATACCATTTAGTATATATGTCATTCTTTCCCTGAACCAAATTCAATGAGAATGTAGTTTTGCCTTTTTGCCATCCTATTCTCCCCCTCCCTTGCAACCACTTCCTCTTGCTTCTTCTACATGAGATAGTTTACCCTACCCTGTCTCTCCCCATCTCCTCTTGCCACTTTCCTCTCTCACCTCATAATTTCATCCCTTGAGTATTCTCCCTTCCCAACAGATTCAACCTATGCCCTCTATCCATATATAACTGTAACCATATACACACACATTAACATAGGTACTCATATGACCACACACCCTTCTTCCATTATTTTCATAGTGAGAAAGATAACATCAGTCACAGTTATTGTTTTTCCATATAGGAATGTAAATAGTTCAACTTTGATAAGTTCCTTTTGATTTCTTTTCCCTGATTACCTTCTCAGGCATCTCTTGCTTCTTGTGTCTGGATGTCAAATTTTCTATTCAATTCTGGTTTTTTTCTCAAGAATGCTTGAAAGTCCTCTATTCCACTGAATGACCATATTTTCCCCTGAAACAAAATACTCAGTTTTGCTGGGTAGGTGACCCTTGGGTTCATTCCCAGCTCTTTTGCCCTCTGGAACATCATATTACATGCCTTTTGATCCCTCAGTGTAGAAGCTGCCAGGTCCTGTGCTATTCTGATTGTATTTCCACAATATTGAAATTGTTTCTTCCTGGCTGCATGTAGTATTTTCTCCTTGATCTGGGGATTCTGGAACCCGGCTATAATATTCCTGGGAGTTTTCTTTTTGGGATCTTTTTCAGGAGGTGATCTGTGGATTTTTTCAACCTCTATTCTGCCCTCTGGATCTAAAACATCAGGGCAATTTTCCTTCAGAATTCCTTGAAGGGTGATTTCTAGGTTCTTTCTTTGATCATGGCTTTCAGGTAGTCCAATAATTTTTAAATTGTCTCTCCTGGATCTATTTTCCAGGTCAGTGGTTTTTCCATGAGATATTTCACATTGCCTTCTAATCTTTCATTTGTTTGGCTCTGCTTAACAGCATCTTGATTTCGCATAAAGTCATTAGCTTCTATTTGCTCCAGTCTCACTCTGAAGGAATGAATCCCCTCAGTGAACTTTTGAGATTCTTTTTTCCATCTGTTAAATTTGACTTTTTAAGGCATCCTTCTCCTCATTGCCCTTTTGGGCCTCCTTTGCCATTTGAGTTAGTCTATTTTTTAAGGTGTTGTTTTCCTCAGTCAGGCTGTTGACCCTCATTTCATACTTTTCCTGCATCCTTCTCATTTCTCTTTCCAATTTTTCCTCCACTTCTCTTATTTGATTTTAAAGTCCTTCTTAAGGTCCTCTATGGCCTGCAACCCGCTCATGTTTTCCCCTGGGGCTTTTGGAGCAGGACTTCTTACCTCACAGTCCTTTTCCTGCTCTATGCCCCCACAATAGGAGTCTAGGGTTGCATTTTTCTGTTTCCTTTGCCTTGGCATGTTGCCACTTAATTACTTGACTTTTGGGCTTGTTGCCACACTATGGCTTTGCTGACAGATAGGGGAATTTTCGTCTCGAACATGTGGGAGGGCAACTTCCTTTTCTGGCAAGCTGTAAACCCACCCACGACTTCCACCCTAGATCACAATCCAGATCCAGGGAGGTTAAAGCAAGAGCGATTACCCCCCAAGACTGATTGCTGGATCTCCCTACAAATTTGTAGGCCAGGAGCTGGAGCTGCCTCTGAAAACTACAAAATGGCGTGTCTCCTCAGCAGCTTCTGGCCCCCAGGGGAGGAAGCCAACGCATTCCCCAAATACTGGTCCCAAAGTCCATAGGGCACTAACCTCTTACTTTGTCCTAGGAATGTCTATGTTGATAATTCTGGAGTTGCCACAGCTGCAGGTGTTCTGTGGTCTCTCTGGCCGGCTGCTGGCCCTGCCACCATGGGGCTAAAACCTCGGCTCATGGGGACCTGGGTTCTGCTTGACTCAGCTCAGCTCCCTGCACTCTGTGCCCTGCGCTGTCGGCTCCCAGAGTGCTGTGCTGCTCCTTCCTGCAGGGCTGCTGGGCTGTCCTCAGCGGGAGGTTAGCTTCTCTGTGTCATTCTGTGGGTGCTGGGGCTCCAGAAGTTATTCAGAGTCCCCTTTTACATAGTTTGGGGGGAATCTGGGGGCAGAGTGGCTTGGATGAACTGTTTCTACTCGGCCATCTTGGCTCCGCCCCCAGCACTTGTATTTCTTAAGGAAGTTACTAAAACAGACTTGTAATTTTGTCAACATTCTATTCACTACAGTGTTGTAGGTCACACCCCATCCAAGTCTGACTATATGACCCCTGTCTTTCTGGTCCCCTTAAGTTTGCCACTAAAGTTTCATTCAGGGGTGGTTAGGTTGCACAGTGAGTAGAGTGTCAGCCCTAGAGGCAGAAGGACCTGAATTCAGATCTGACCTCAGACACTTAACACACACAAACAAAAAAAACCTAGCTCTGTGACATTGGGCCAGTTACTTAATCCCAACTGCCCTCCAAAAAGAAAAAAAAAAGTTTCATTCAAATTCTGTGGGTTTTCCTTATCTTCTCCTGAAATGCCAAGGATACCAAATAGGCTTTCATTTATCCATTGTACTTTTCACATGATTAAAAAATTTTGCATTTTTCTAATAATATTCTTTATATCATTTTTCCTCCACAATTTCATCATGAGTTACATTCTGCTCATGCCTACCATGTATATCATCTTGCCATTAGAAATCTTTGCATAAGCTAGTGACTTTATGAGAAATCAAGATGCTGTTAAACAGATCCAAGTCGTTGAAAGAATAGAAGGCAATGTGAAATATCTCATGAGAAATCTTTGCATACTCTGTTGTCTCATAGCTATACACATTACTAGATTTTTAAAAAATGTAGACCAGTGGAATAGGTGTGTATGTATACACAGAGACATATAGATATAAATATACACACGGTGTGTATGCATATATACCTAAACACTTATTTCCACATATATACATATAAGCATATTATTCTTGTATTCTCTATGTCTTTCCACCAATTCTGTGATGAAAATGTGTGGAACATTACTTGAAAAAGCCTGACTGCTCGATTCCAAAACCTCCTTCAGTGATGCCTTTGATAAACATATAGATTTTTCCCTTGAAAAATTTACATGGATGAGAAAGTCAGCATGTTCATTAGATTTTTGTTTTCACGTCTGAAAATGGTAGGGATATCTGTTCCTAGGCCACTTAACAAAAATTCTGGTGTAGTTAATTTTAGACTATTATTGATAAGATACTCTGAGAAATTAGTTTAGCAATGTTCCTTTTTAAATGTTACATATACTGGTAGTTCCAATTCTTTGCTCACATCACACAGAATTTTTGATTTGGAAGGGATCATATAGTTCAAATTCCTTGTTTTGTAGATTTGAAAAAATAGCAACAACAGTAACAACAGCAACCAAGATGCAGAGGGGGAGTGACATCCAGGCTCATAATTAGAAGATTAGAAGGCAAGATTAGAATCCAAACCTTCTGATTCAGTGCATTACACAATAATGCCCAGATAAATGATGAGTGAGTGAGTACAAACTCTCTCAGTCATCTCTTTAGATTCAGAACTAGAATATGGTTCATTCCCCACATCTTGTTTGTTCATCCATAGGATGAAAGGATCATAGATTGAGATTTAGAAAGGACATTAGAGGACAATGAGTCTGACCACCTTGTTTTGACAGATAATGAAATGAGTATAAGAGGTTAGGTGACTTGCCCAAGATCACATGATTAGAACATGTTTGTTTCAGGACTTGCTGACTCTAAGACCAACAGTCATTTACTGAGGGCATCTTGCTATCTGCCTGCCACCACTCTCTCTATCTAAACTAGTACTCTTCACATCGGATCTGGATCTTGGGAGCTAGATATTCACATTGCATAAAGGGCTTCCAGAATTCATGTCCCAAACCTCTGATGAAGTTAACCCACTCATTTTGGGGGCTCTCACCCTGGAGCAAAGAACAGTTGATAGAGTATTGACAAACCAGACAACTTAATTCACAATATCTACTAAAGGACCTAGCCTCAGAAACCAAAATATGCTTTATCTCT
>WOXC01011697.1:0-148784 GCA_011680675.1 Gymnobelideus leadbeateri
CTTTATGAGAAATCAAGATGCTATTAAGCAGATCCAAGCAAATGAAAGAATAGAAGGCAATGTGAAATATCTCATGGGAAAAACCACTGACCTGGAAATAGATCCAGGGTAGATAATTTAAAAATTATTGGACTACCTGAAAGCCATGATCAAAGAAAGAACCCAGAAATCATCCTTCAAGGAATTCTCCAGGAAAATTGCCCTGATGTTTTAGAACTAGAGGGCAAACTTATCAACTTTGACAAGTTCATTATGATTTCTTTTCCCTGATTACCTTCTCAAGCATCTCTTGCTTCTTGTATCTGAATGTCAAATTTTCTATTCAACTCTGGTTTTTTCATCAAGAATGCTTGAAAGAGGGGCGGCTAGGTGGCGCAGTGAGTAGAGCATCGGCCCTGGAGTCAGAAGGACCTGAGTTCGGATCTGACCTCAGACACTTAAAGCACACACAAACAAAAACCTAGCCGTGTGACCTTGGGCAAGTTACTTAATCCCAATTGCCCTCCAAAAAGCAAAAAAAAAAAAAAAAAAAAAGAATGCTTGAAAGTCCTCTATTTCACTGAATGACCAAACTTTCCCCTGAAACATGATACTCAGTTTTGCTAGATAGGTGATTCTTGGTTTTAATCCCAGCTCCTTTGCCCTCTGGAATATCATATTCCATGCCCTTCGATTCCTCAGTGTAGAAGCTGCCAGGTCCTGTGCTATTCTGATTGTGTTTCCACAATATTGAAATTGTTTCTTCCTGGCTGCTTGTAGTATTTTCTCCTTGATCTGGGGATTCTGGAACCTGGCTATAATATTCCTGGGAGTTTTCTTTTTGGGATCTTTTTCAGAGGTGATCTGTGGATTCTTTCAACCTCTATTTTGCCCTCTGGATCTAAAACATCAGGGCAATTTTCCTTGAGAATTTCTTGAAGGATGATTTCTAGGTTCTTTCTTTGATCATGGCTTTCAGGTAGTCCAATAATTTTTAAATTATCTACCCTGGATCTATTTCCAGGTCAGTGGTTTTTCCCATGAGATATTTCACATTGCCTTCTATTCTTTCATTTGCTTGGATCTGCTTAATAGCATCTTGATTTCTCATAAAGTCACTAGCTTCCATTTGCTCCAGTCTAACTCTGAAGAAATGATTCTCCTCAGTGAGCTTTTGAGATTCTTTTTCCATCTGGCAAATTTGGCTTTTTTAAGGCATTCTTCTCCTCATTGGCTTTTTGAGCCTCTTTTGCCATTTGAGTTAGTCTACTTTTTAGAGCGTTATTCTCCTCAGTCAGGCTGTTGACTCATTTCATAATTTTCTTGCATCATTTTCATTTCTCTTCCCAATTTTTCCTCCACTTCTCTTATTTGCTTCTTAAGGTCCTCTATGGCTTGTAACCAGCTTGTATTTTAATTTGGGGCTTTTGGTGCAGGAGTTCTGACCTCCCAGTCCTCCTCCTGTTCCATTCTTCAATCCTCTTTGCCCCCAAAATAGGAGGCTAATGTTGAATTTTTCTGTTTATTTTGTTTCCTTTGCCTAGGCATGTTGCCACTCAGTTACTAGACTTTTGGGCTTGTTGCCACAATAGGATTCTGCCACCAGCCAGGGGAGCTTCTGTCCCAAACGCTGCAGTTTTCTCAACTTCTGGAGGTATTAGTTGGGTGGCCTCTGTGAAGCCTCCACACACTCTGGCAAGCTGGTCACACACCCCAAGACCTCCACCCCAGACAGCAGTCCAGATCCAAGAAGGTTAAATCAAGAGAGCTTACCCCCCAGACTGATTGCCGGATCCCCCTACAGTTATCAGGGCAGGAACTGAAGCTGCAGTGTGTGTCTGTGGCTGTGCTGAAGCTTCTCAGTGGCTTCTCTCCCCCAGGGAAAGAGGTCACATGTCTCCCCACTAGTGAGTCCCAAAGTCCATACCGCACTAACCTCTCACTTTGTCCATGGCATCTATGTATTGGTAATTCTGGAAAAGCCACAGCTGCTGGTGTTCTGGAGTCTCCCCAGCTGGCTGCTGGTCAGGCCACCCTGGGGCTAAAACCTCTGACTCACTCGGGCCTAGGCTCTGCTCCCAGAGTGCTGTGCTGGCCACTCCCTTCTGGGCTGCTGGGCTGTCTTCAATGGGAGGTTAGCTTCTCTGTGTCATTTTGTGGGTTCTGGAGCTCCAGAGGTTGTTTAGAGTCCCCTTTTACTTGAGTTTGGAGATTGTGGGAACCGGAATTGCACAGAAGAGTTGTTTCTACTCTGCCATCTTGACTCTGCCAACTCTTTGGTGTTTTGTTGAAAAAACATGTATATGTGGTATTTCAATGGGTTTAAAATTCTTTCCACTATTGGTCATTGTTTTCCCCACTTAGCTATTTTATTTCCAAATAGTGTTGTCAGAAAACTCAACAATTCAGCAAACATTTAAAATAACACCTACCTTGCACAAGACATTTTCTAAGCTTTGGGAATAAAAAGACAAAAGTAAATAGCAGTCCCTCCTCTCAGGATGATTTTCTTCTATTGGAGCACTGATCACACAACATAACAAGTAAATACTAGGAGAGAGAGCATCCAAAATACTACTGGGATCAGAAAAGGAGTTAAGGAGAATATGGGACCTGACTTGAGACTTGAAAGAAGGTGAGGATTCTAAGAGGTCAATTTTAGAGGGTGTGAATTGCATCTGTGAAAGACAGTCTATGCAAAGGAGAGTTGCACTGGTTGTCACCCATGGCTAGAATATATTCTCTCCTTGCTTCTGTCTCTTGGAATCTCTAGTTTCTCTAGTAAGTCTCCACTTACCTGGCCACCACCTTGATTCATGACCTCACCCACACTTAGATAGCTTTCCAAAATAGCCTCCCAATTGGCCCTCCCCCTTCCCCACTCCTGATAACTCTATCCTCTTACTCATGCAACAAAGAGCTGTCCTCTTCCAAAAAGAGGCACAAACAAGTCATTCCCCTGGTCGAAAATATTCAGTAACAATGAACTGCTTCTCAAATAAAATATAAACTTCTCAACTTGGCTTTTAAAACTCTCTTCAGTCTGAGTCCAACCTGTTTCTCCAGAAAATTGCTGCCCTACATACACTGTGCATTATAGCAAAATGAAGTCTGCTTGCTATTCCATTTCCCTCCTTTGCAACTTGAGAATTTAAAACGCTTTGAAATTCCATATATACATTTTCCCCAAAAAAGCCACCTAATAGTTGCATAAGCATAAGTGTTTGGGCAACTGAATGACTGAAATTTTCCATTTTCATCCTTCTGAGGAAAGAGAAAGCTTTCAACTTAAAACAACATCATGCTCTATTTCAAGAACACCAGAAGTCTGGAAGGACTTAGCGAATGAGAGCTTTAGGATCAAACTCATACAACTTTAGAATTACTCCCTGCAGCCTTTTGGAGCAAGATGCTTATAGAAAGCATGAGGAAACCTATGCCCATTTTATATTGTGTTTTCAAGTAAGAAAATGGAAATATCTAGCCAAGCTTTTGTGTATCCTACTGTTTTAAAAATTGCCCTTGGTGATCTCAGCATCTTAATTCTATAAAGATTAATTAATCACCTACTATATGAAAGCCCCATGTTGCATGCTTGGGATGGATATGTGAAATATGATACAGTTTCTATCCTCAAGGAGTTTCCAGTTTAGTAAAGAGGTAAACTATTATTCATCATATTTATATGGCACTTTTTAACTTTTTGATGTGTTTTCACAATAATCCAATTTTATCCTCATGATAACCTTGTCAGGGAAGCAGGATGAATATTATTATCATCATTTATTAATGAGGAAATGAAATTCAAGGATGTTATCTGACTTGCCCAAGAGGATATAGTTTAATTGGTGGCAGAGTCAGTATTAGAATTAAAGTTCCCTGATTTTATGTACAATGCACTGGACTAGACACAGTGGGGGATGAATATCATCCTACTAGATAGCCAAGCCCAAGGAAATAGTAAAGACATATTACTTATATTACAGAAGTTAATAACAGGAATATCATTTGCAAATTTCTTATGTTTCATAAATATCTTGGTCTTTAGGGGTTAAAAGTTTTAGAATTGCAGCCTAATATTCTATTATCATACATGATCTTTGACCAAGTTATAGGGTAAGCTTTGGGTTCAATTAGGCATAAAATATACTAGGGAAAATGGAAAAGTAGTTTTGCAGTAATTAAGTTTTTGTCAGCATTATGTAAACTAACACAATGAGGTCCAAATTGATATGAAGTCTAAATGTTAAAAATGACATCATAAAAAATGCAATATGTCCTATTCATTCAGGATCCTGGAAGGAGATACCATTCACAATGATTCAGGATATGTCCTAGCCACATAACATCCACTGAGAAAGGACTGACCACAGCTGGATTTCTAACTCCCTTTTGTTTGACAAAGGTCCTTTTATCCTTTAGTCAGGTTTATGGTGCTCTTTCTTCCCTTCCTCTACCTCATAGTTTTAACCATTAACCATAGCATGGCTGGTTATTTCAATCTCTTATGTGTATAATAAGATTTATAATGAACTTCTTTTTTTTTCCTTTGGAGGGAAATTGGGGTTAAGTAACTTGCGCAAGGTCACACGTCTAGGTTTTTGTTTGTGTGTGCTAAGTGTCTGAGGCCGGATCTAAACTCAAGTCCTTCTGACTCCAGGGCTGGCACTCTAGAATGAACTTCTGCTAGTCAAGTTGTTGGTGATGGTTGTGCCAAGTGTCCAGGGTGAGCTGGGGGAGACAAGGGTAAGCAGAAACTATATTGTCAATGTTTAACCTTGCCAATGTTCTGCCTTTTAATTTCTTACCTTGTATAGTATTTTTGTCTTCTTAACTAATTGATGCAACTTTAGTTTAGACTTGGCACTTTTTTTGTTCAATGATTATTGATTTAAAGGATTTATCCTGAAAACTGTTACTCCACCATCTTGATAATCATGTGACTGTATATACACATACAGTCATATGATTGTCAATATACACATATATAAGTGTATATGTAATACATACATATGTACCTATATAGTATGTATATGTACACACATTTTATATATGTATATGTGTGTATATATGTGGTAAAACAATCATAACATTTTAATATATTTTAAAATTAGTCATGTTTTATGTGTTCCATGAAATTAAAAAGACATATACACATATGAGTGTATATATATTCATGTAAGGAAATCCAGAAGCCACAAGGGGAAAACATCATAAAGAAATTTAAATGATGATAAATGGAGATGGAAATGCACGTGTGTGTATATATGTTTATACTATAATATCTATAGCACATATATATGTATTACTGATACATTTACATATATATGTGATATAGTGCTATTCTGCCCCGTTTTTTACTTATTCAGTTCTATTTCAATAACGAACACCCTTCTAGAGCCTATTCCAATTTTAGATTCATTCTCATCAAGACTCAGCAAATACTTAGACTTCAAATTTGCCTTCTTAACATTTCTACTTTATGTCTTATACATTGCATGCTTTGTACAATTGCATATGTGAAGTTTATTTATTTTTTATTGTCAGGTCCTTTCCTGGATTTTGTCTCCTATATCTCTAGAATTATTCTCTTTCCTATATTTTAACTACCTTGTTATTATATCTAGATTGTTGTATAAACTAAGAAAATTTTTTTACATTCCCCCATTAAGGATCTATTTCTTCAATTTGAAAATCTACAGCAAAATACATTTTAATCTGCCTTTGTTAGTTGTAGCCCATTGCTAAACAAATGCATGTCATTCTTGCATTTTAAGCCATGTCTGAAAGTTCATATTGTACTATCAGGTACCAAATTCTTAATCAATTATTCATTTTTAGAACATGCAATTGTGATAAAAAGCAATACCTATGCCCCTGAATTCTTCAGTTTTTATTGCTCAAGAATATATAATCCCAGGGGCAGCTAGGTGGCGCAGTGAGTAGAGCGCTGGCCCTGGAGTCAGAAGGAGCTGAGTTCGGATCCGGCCTCAGACACTTAGTGCACACAAACAAAAAACCTAGCCATGTAACCTTGGGCAAGTTACTTAACCCCAATTGCCTTCTAAAAAAGAAAAAAAAAAAGAATATATAATCCCTATCAATGATTAAATTGATTACATTATCAAGGTAACTTTTGACAGTATAACCAGAAATGGGTAGTTAATAGTATCAGATTTGACAGTTTTTGCCAAGTTCTCTGCTATATCCTGAAAACATGCCCTGGGAAGTGAGTTTAACTCAATTCCTAGGAAAATTCTAGAATAAATTATTAAAGATGTTGCTAGTGGATCTAGAGAAAAAATATCAGTGATCAAAAAAAGAAAATAGAATGGTTCTACAGAAAAATCATGAGTACACTTCAAATATTCTCTTGTTAAATTTTAGGAAAACATCTGACAGAGTATCTTACAATATTTTAATAGAAGAGTTGGAGAAATGTGGGCTAGACTAGTGTGC
This sequence comes from Gymnobelideus leadbeateri, assembly GCA_011680675.1. NCBI lineage: Eukaryota > Metazoa > Chordata > Mammalia > Diprotodontia > Petauridae > Gymnobelideus > Gymnobelideus leadbeateri. The sequence continues at coordinate 6,439 of WOXC01011697.1, forward strand.
AATTGGATTCATCAAAATGAACTGAATAGTACTGAATAGGTTCAGAGAATAGTCATTAAGTATCATAGGGATCTATGGTTCATCCGTTGCTTAAGACTTCTATAAATGAGTTGGATAAATGGTTGAATAAAACTGGGAATAAGATCTATTACACTGAATAATAGACTCAAGTCTCAAAAAGATCATAACAGGTTAGATAGAAAATTAGGTTGAATCTAATAGATCAAATTTAATGGAAATGTAAAGTTTTACATTTAGGTTTCAAAAAATGACTTTACAAATACAAAATAGTGGAGTTAAGCTAGGGAGCAAGTCATATGAAAAAAAAGACCTGAGATTTTTAATGGATTGTAATAAAATCAGTTAGGAGGTAGTGCAATGACTCTGGACTCAGAGTCAGAAATGCCTGAATTCAAATTTGGCCTCAAACCCGAGCTGTGTGATACTGGATAAGTCATTTAACCTCTGTATGTCTCAGCTTCTTCATTTGCAAAATGTGGATAATAACACCTACTTCCCCTGGTTGTTGGAAACAGTCAAATGAGATAATATTTGCAAAGTACTTAGTGCCCAGAACACAATAGGTACTTAACAAATACTTTTTTCCTTCAATCCTATAAGCTCAGTGTGAAACACTTCATAACATCAATGAGAGAGAAAAGTCAAAAGAACTCTTCAGTCCTAGGCTGCATTGAGAAGCATATCTTGCAGGAGGGAGACTATAGTCTCACTACATTCTGACTTCTTGTCTTCAGTTCTGGACATTGTACTTCTCAAAGAATATTCATAACCTGGAGAATGCCTAAAGGAAAGCAACTAGGATGATGAAAGCCCTTTATTGATGAGGACAAGTTAAAAGGAACCAGTTTTAGCTTTGAGAAGAAAAGACACAGGACTGGAGGACATGATGGCTATCTTCACTTACCTGACATCTGTAATGGAAATGCAGATTTAAAGATCTTCCCTGCCCCTAGCTTAAGTGCACCTGGAGCCTGTGGTGGGAGGCTTGTTTTTCAGGGAAGCCCACACCTTGATACTTTGTCATTGGGCAGTGGGTCAAGGAGGTTGTTACAATCTCTGAGCTAGGAGAAGACTATATAAACCCTGATGAGAGGCTTTGCTTTGGGGCTCACTTTGAGAAGTGTTGTGTGATTTGACCAGATGAGACTCTGGGAAGCCGTTGTTGAGAGCCCCCGGCTTTGAAAACCCAGATGTTGATGCTTCCCTCTCTGGTAACTGTGATTTGGTATTGATATAATGTTGGGACAGTTTGGAAGCCTGTCTGTTTGATCTGTAAGTTCTGTAACTCTGAAGTTTGGGGTGCTGACCTTTTTCCCCTGAACTAGGTAATGTATGTTTGTTTGATTAAAGTAAGCTTGTTAACCCATTTTGAGTTGCTTTCCTTTACAAAAGCAGATCTAAGAACCTGTGTTGGCAGCTACCCTGGGGATATTGGGGTGCTTGCTGCTACAACATCCTGTCATGTGAAAGAAGAATTCACTTTGTTCCACTTGGATCTAGAGGGAAGAAGGATGAGCAATGGGTGGGAGTAGAAAAGCAGATTTAACTTTGATGTAAAGAACTTTCTAGCTATTAAAGCCACTCAAAAGTAGGATGAATTACGGCATGAAGTGGTTGTTTCCCCAAACCTGAAAGTCTCCAAGCCAATCTGGCTGACCTCTTTTCAGGTGGGTCGTAGCATGGGATTCCTTTGCAATTCTGTGAAGACAACAGATCTCTCTAGGTGTGGGGCAAGAAGACAGAGGTGCCTCATCAGTCCTCAGCAGGAATTCACTAACCATCCTTGCTCCTTTCTTCTTCCTCAGCTCTTCCTGGGTAATTTCTCACTAAGGCAACCTGGCAGACTTAAAAAAAATGCCAGTTAAAATCTCACCTTTGATCCTTAAATTCTGCCTTTGTCAGTTCGAAGCTTTCTGGTCAGGAGTAGTTCTCAATACCTCTTTCTAGGCTGCTCTCAGAAAAGCTGTCATCATGTAGGATTAATAACCTGTAAGTTGATCATCCCTTTTGATTTCATGGAATACATAAAACATGATTAATTTTCAAATCTATTAAACATACACTATAATTATTTTACAAACAATAACAACCATGGCAAAATAGCTTCTAATTATCAAGAAGCCAACTAAATTTTACTGCCTCATGATAGAAACTAGTTAGTGCTCATGGGTAAATGGTAATACCAAGAAAAAGAAATCACTGAATCTTCTAAGTCATAAAAAGTAACAACTGAGAGTTGCCCAAAAAAAGATGTCACATGGGAAATTAGACTAGGTCTATTTGACAAAGACCCTACAACCACACAGGCTGAGCAAGAATCCGGCTCCCTTATACTTTGGAATAGCTTATCTTTTTACTTTCTCCTTTATATTTTCTTTTACTTTTTAAAAAAATATGGAATAAAACAAGCATTTCCACAACATAGGACAATAAAAAAGATAAGTGTACACAACACTGCAAATCTACTAAGTGCAACGTGCTATTCCTTTCAAATATGCAACAAAATTCATCAAGTAAATTTCTTTTTTTCTCTTTTTTCTTCCCTCCCCCCTCTGCTTTAAAGATGGCTACCATTAGACACAAATAGGTATGTGTGTGTGTATATATATATATATATATATACATATACATATATACACATATCATACACACACATATATAGACATGCACACATATATATGTCAAATTGTTCTATATGTACTTTTATTTATTAATTTTCTCTCTGGATGTAGATGTTATCTTTCTCCATATGTCCTTTATAGTTAATTTATGTATTTATAGCAGTCAAAATAACTTATTGAATCAAAGTTATTTTTAAAACAATATTACTGTTACTATATAAAATGTTCTCTTGGTTCTGCTCATTCTGCTTTTCATTATTTCTTGACTTTCTTTATCCCTATGTCTGAACTTGCTTTCTTTCCAGTTTTTATCACACTCAGCTCACTATTCCATATTCTTAATTCTTACTTTCCTGTATCTCCTGGATTTGAAATCCTCCCTAAAGGTTTTCTTTTATGGATTTCTCATAGAGCTACACATTTTTAATCCCTTCCTTACTCTCCCTTCCCATACTATTTTGTTCAGTTTCTTTTTTTTTGTCCCAGTGTCTGTCCATTCATCTTTTTTCTTCCATATCCCACCCTTTTTGTTTGATTTCTCAACATCTCCCACACTGTTCCATTTTCCCTTAGCTTCCTCCCTCTCACTACACCACCTACCTCAGCTAAAAAGAAATACATTAAAATTTTCACTATCTGGTGCTCAGAATAAAAGTTGGGTTGCTGTTGAATTTTACTTCTTAAGCCGAGAGAGAGAGAGAGAGAGAGAGAGAGAGAGAGAGAGAGAGAGAGAGAGAGAAGAGAGCTAGTTTTTAATCTCAATTGACTTGTTGCTTTCCCTAATCATAGTCTTAAATGTATTGACAAAAAGGTAACTTTAAAACATTTTAATTTAGTTATCATGTGTTCATTTTCAAAGCTTGTGTACTTTTATTAAAGTCCCCCTCACAAATCTGGAGTTGTTATTCTCATTGGTTTTACAGCTTCATAATGTGCAAATAGAAAACCTTTCATTATAAGAAACTACAGGTAGCATTGAGGGAAAAAATGGTTTTTCATGGCACTGATTTTCCAATAACTTAAAAGACATCAAGCAACTCAATTATCCTAAAATTTGTCATCCAATTTATTTCTCTATGGGAGAGCTTAGTCTACTTATGTCACAAAGAACAGAAAATTAGGTGTTTTCTTAAACATATGAATCCTATTCTCTAGGATAAATAAATAAACCTAGGGAAGAAAGACCTTACAAACACTATTGGAAGGCTATGGTTTTAAATTTATGAAAAATTAATATTCGATCTGATAAATACATTTGGCCAGAGGACAATTTATGTCCAATACTTCATTCTTAAAATTCTTGCCTCCTTTTTCTTAAATATTATACTTTTCTACATTCTTTTTTCATCTTTCTGACTGATCCTTTTTTCTCTCTTTCAGTGGTGCTTCCTTTCTCTCTAATCCCCTAAATGCTGGCATCCCTCAAAGTTCCATCCTTAGTCCTTTCTTCTTTTCTCAATCCCCATATAGATGAAAGGAGGACTGCCTAAGCCCAAGTTCCAGGCCAATGTTGGTGTTTCTACATATATAGGACTCTAAATTGGATGAGAGAATTAAGGAGTTGAGTTGGGTCAGGAACTTTGAGAGGAAAGACATTTTTCTCTATTCTTCAAGAGGACTCTTGCCATGCCAGACTGATAGATTTGGAAACTGTTGACACGTAGAAAAGGCTGGATCCTCAACATGTCCCTGATTTCCAGTTCTCTTCCCTTGAAACTTTGAGGAATTTTCCCATGACGGAAATGGGGACCTCTATTGGTTAAACTGAGATCTTATATCTCTTCTATCTAAAGAGCTCATTCATTCTTAGGTATTTTCTTGTGTATCTTAATCTGCATAATTTCTCTAATTTATGTTTGCTTTTTTGCTTGGATAAGTTAATTTACTTGATCTTCATTATTTGTGATGGTCTTTTCTGTAACAGGAATTTAGTAAGAAAAGGCCAAGCCAGGAAGTGTAAGCCTAAGGCAACCCTCCTACTTAAGAATGATGAAGGAAGCAACTTTTGTTAAGAAAACACACACACACACACACACACACACACACACACACACACACACAACTTACCATATGCCCAGACAAGCAATATTTGTGGGGCAGATGGATATAATTTTAGTCCAGTACTCCCTTGGAGACTGGAAGAGTCAGCAGTTTGCTGAGGCTCTAGAGGCTTGCCTGTCTTACCTACTTCCACCAGATCTTATACCATCTCTTCTTCATCACTGCCTCTCATAAGCCATCTTTAGATAATCCATGTGGCAACCTACATAGACAACAAAAACTTTGCACAAGCCACTACCTTCTCCTATCCCTAGTTACGAAACTCTATTCCCTTTATAATGCACCAAGGGCACTCCAACCCTACCCATTCCTCCCCCTTCCAGAATTCTCGTTCAATAGCTTTAAAAACTTCCCATCATCTTAGACCTCTTTTTCCCAGGCTTCATTCATTTATTGGCACTCACAAAGACCTGATTCCCCCAAAAGATAGAACATCCCTATCTGAACTCTTTGACTGTATTTTCTCTCTGTCGCACTGCTTGAGATGCTGGTCCTGGAGAGAAAGTTATGATACCTTTTGTCCCCCATGACCTTTCCTGAATTCTTCCTCTGCCACTAGCACTCAGGAACTTTTCCTCCTTCAATGTTCACTCTCTAGCAGCTTACTACCCAATCAGGATTCTAGTAGCACGCATACACACACACAAATTCTCCCTCCTTTCTCAAGGAAAATTTTGTCTCAAAATCTTCTTCTCATCTTCTCCCAATTCATGGCCTTATACTAGGAGAATTCAATATTCATCTTGCTGCCTCAACCTCCCAATTCCTTACTCTTCTCAAGTCTCATAACCTACACCTACTCTTCTACATCTTAGGTACACATGGGGATGATCACACCTCGATCTCAACATCACCCACAAGTCTTACCACTTTGACAATCTAAAACACCAAAAACCTCCTATCAGACCCTATCGTTCCATTTCTCCCTATGATTTACCTCTTCTAATCCTACACTTCACCCTTATCAGAACTTCTAACCTTTCCCTACCTCAGTACTATTTCAGGGTATCGCTTCTGTTCTAACCTCACTTTCTGTCCTTTTCTACGTCAACTTTATGGTTATTCAGTTAAAATCTATTCTGTCTTCTGCTCTTGAACCCCTTAACCCCCAATGTACTATGAAAGCTCACATTTTGCCATATCCCATACCTAGTTTACCCTACCACCACCACCACCCAGTATCTGCCCCTCTGCTCCTTTTCACCTTCTGTTGACCAAAGCTGGCAGAAATAATGTGCTCCAGCCAACTCAGTCAATTCCAAATTTATGTCATCTAATCTCAATTGATTCCTCATCTTAACAAGAAAATCCTTTGACTTGATTGATGTTCTATTCTATGCCCCACAAAGGCTATTTCAACCCTTTCTTTGAGCCTCCCAAGCCAAGCCTTTTCCTATATATTTTCTCCTGTATATTTGGAATCAGACACACTATATACAACTCAAACTCAACATGTCCCAAACAGAACTCATTGTCTTTCCCCTAAATCCTATAGCTCTGCCAGACTTCCCTATTTCTGTCAAAGATACCAACGCCTTTCAGTCCATTCAGATTTACAACCTTGACTGCTCATTCTATCTCACCATACATCCAATTAGTTGATACACCTCATGATTCCTATCTCAACAGTATCCTTCATATCTGTCTCCTCTCGACTCACATGTTCCCTGACCCTGGTTTAGGTCTTCATCACCTCTTGCTTAGAGTATTAGAACATTGATCTCCTTGCTGTCTCAAGACTCTACCCATTTCAGGTTATCTTCCACACAATTTCCAAAGTGATTTTCTCTATGTGCACATGTGATCATGTCCCATACATAATAAAATCTAATTACATAATAAATACATAAAACAGAATAAATATATAACACATACATAATAATACATAATAAAATCCCTACACCTAATTACAATACACAATTAAATCCTTATTGCTTCTAGGATCAAACATATACTCCTTAGTTTAACTTTTAAAACGCTTCATAACCCGGCTACAGCTTCTCTTTATACATTGCATATAATTATTCCTTACTCCCTTTCATGCTCTTAATGATGCAGCCAAACTGGTTTCTTGCTGTTCCTCACATTCTATCTCCAATTTTATATCTTTGCACTGGTCATCACCAAATTGCCCTCCCAACAACCCAACAGAAATTGCCAATCAGAAGCATATGTCAGTTACAGCAAATGTGTGAGCTTAGGCAAAATTCAGCTTAGGCTTTGGACCCCCAGGCTGTTGCTATTTCTTTCCTGTATATAGGTGATTGAACAGCAATTTTGAGATGAATATTACAACCTTGAGGACAATCTGGTGTATTTGAAAGGTCAAAGATCCTGGCTCTCTTGGCAAGAGAAGTTTCTGCATCAGAGATGATAATTACCAACAGAAGGAAGACTCAACTCTGGCCTGTCTTGCCAGAGGATATGGACCTGGAAAGAGTTGTTTGGATAGTGCAGAGCTGAGATGAAATAAGAAATGCCAATTTATTAGTCCCACGAAATGCTTTATGTTTTGAATAGTTTTAGTCTCAACCTCCTAAGAAAGTATAACAATAGCTATGTCCTATTTTAAGTCTTTTTTCACAACTGTATGTTCATGGAAATCTTTTGTGTTTAGCATTTCTTTTGTGTAGAAGAAATAAATAACTTATACATAATCTAGAATGTATAATACATAGCGTTTACTCCTGCCCTTTATGTAGAATCTATACATGAGCCAGAAATAAACTTGACATAGTTTCTCCTGGGGCCCCAGAGTAGAAGCATAAAGAAGATAGAAGGGGAGGAAAAGAATCTGATATTTCTTTTTGATGATCAGGTTTCCCAAAGATTGAGCCTAGTCCATCCTTGGATCCCAAGCTGAGATGAGTCCCTTATTGGAAAAGATACAGCATCTTCATCCCTATGCCTACTAGCAGCTGCTATCGTTACGTGTAAATTATTACTCTAATATCAAAATATGTTCTATAAGGAATGAACAGGTAAATTTGTCTAACTGAAAAAATCATCACCAAGAAAAAATCAGAGTTCCTCAAGTATCTCTTAATATAGCACTTCTCTTAGCTATATCCAGGTTCATAGTACTATAGGAATCATTATTGTTCATTCAAATTCACAACTCCATACTCCCAGCAATATATCTCCATACCAGACTAAACCAAATGACACATGAATTAAAAATAAATCAAAGCAGAATGCCAAGGTAAAATAAAGGAATTGGCTACAGTGTTAGAAACTCTCAGCACCCGTTCCCAAATGGTTGCTATCCCCAAAAGGCTGCCATCCTCAAAAGTCTCAGAGAGATACTTGACCCTAAATTAATCCTCTCTCTCCCTGACTCAGCAGCAAGGGGAGAGGTCAGTTCACTTATAGAAAGATGTTGGGGGCAGAGCCAAGATGGAGGAGTAGAAACAGCACGTCCAAGGTGCTCTTCCCCAGATCACCACCAAAACATGTAAAAGGGGACTCTGAACAACTCCTGGAGCCCCAGCACCCGCAGAACGACATAGAGAAGCTAACCTCCTGCTGAGGACAGCCCAGAAGCCCTGCAGGAAGGGCCAGCACAGTGCTCTGGGAGCTGACAGCCCAGTGTGCAGAGCTGAGCCCAGGTCCGTGTGAGCCACGGTTTTAGCCCCAGGGCGGCTGGGCCAGCAGCCGGCTGGAGGGACCCCAGAACACCAGCAGCTGTGGCAATTCCAGAATTATCAACACAGACATGCCTAGGACAAAGTGAGAGGTTAGTGTCCTATGGATTTTGGGACCAGAATTTGGGGAACACGTCGGCTTCCTCCCCTAGGGACTAGAAGCCGCTGAGGAGACATGCCATTTTGCAGTTTTCAGAGGCAGCTCCAGCTCCTGGCCTGTGAACTGTAGGGAGATCCAGCGTTCAGTCTTGGGGGTAATTGCTCTTGCTTTAACCTCCCTGGATCTGGATTGTGATCTGGGGTGGAAGTCGTGGGTGGGTTTACAGCTTGCCAGGAATGGAAGTTGTGAAGACCCTAACTTTTGGACGGAAGCTCCCCTGTCTGGTGGCAGAGTCCTACTGTGGCAACAAGCCCAAAAGTCAAGTAATTAAGTGGCAACATGCCAAGGCAAAGGAAACAAAATAAACAGAAAAATGCAATATTAGACTCCTATTTTGGGGGCAAAGAGGATTGAAGCATGGAACAGGAAGAGGACTGTGAGGTCAGAAATCCTGCTCCAAAAGCCCCAAAGGAAAATATGAGTTACAGGCCATAGAGGACCTTAAGAAGGACTTTAAAAATCAAATGAGAGAAGTGGAGGAAAAATTGGGAAGAGAAATGAGAAGGATGCAGAAAAAGTATGAAATAAGAGTCAAAAGCCTGACTGAGGAAAATAACACCTTAAAAAATAGACTAACTCAAATGGCAAAGGAGGCTCAAAAGGGCAATGAGGAGAAGAATGCCTTAAAAAGCTGAATTTGCCAGATGGAAAAAGAATCTCAAAAGCTCACTGAGGAGATTCATTCCTTCAGAGTTAGACTGGAGCAAATGGAAGCTAATGACTTTATGAGAAATGAAGATGCTGTTAAGCAGATCCAAACAAATGAAAGAATAGAAGGCAATGTGATATATCTCATGGGAAAAACCACTGACCTGGAAAATAGATCCAGGAGAGACAATTTAAAAATTATTGGACTACCTGAAAGCCATGATCAAAGAAAGAACCTAGAAATCACTCTTCAAGAAATCCTCAAGGAAAATTGCCTTGATGTTTTAGACCCAGAGGGCAAAATAGAGGTTGAAAGAATCCACCAATCATCTCCTGAAAAAGATCCCAAAAAGAAAACTCCCAGAAATATTATAGCCAGATTCCAGAATCCCCAGATCAAGGAGAAAATACTACAAGCAGCCAGGAAGAAACAATTTCAATATTATGGAAACACAATCAGAATAGCACAGGACCTGGCAGCTTCTACACTGAGGGATATAAGGGCATGGAATATGATATTCCAGAGGGCAAAAGAACTGGGAATGAACCCAAGGGTCACCTACCCAGCAAAACTGAGTATTTTGTTTCAGGGGAAAATATGGTCATTCAGTGGAATAGAGGACATTCAAGCATTCTTGAGGAAAAAAACCAGAGTTGAATAGAAAATTTGACATCCAGACACAAGAAGCAAGAGATGCCTGAGAAGGTAATCAGGGAAAAGAAATCAAAAGGAACTTATCAAAGTTGAACTATTTACATTCCTATATGGAAAAACAATAACTGTGACTGATGAAATCTTTCTCAGCATGAAAATAATGGAAGAAGGGTATATGGTCATATAAATACATATGTGAATGTATGTATATATGTTTACAGTTATACATGGATAGAGGGCATAGGTTGAATTTGTTGGGAAGGGATGATACTCAAGGGGTGAAATTATGAGGTGAGAGAGGCAAGTGGCAAGAGGAGATGGGGAGAGACAGGGTAGGGTAAACTATCTCATGTAGAAGAAGCAAAGGGAAGTGGCTGCAGGGGAGGGGAAGAATAGGAAGGCAAAAAGGCAAAACCACATTCTCATTGAATTTGGTTCAGGGAGAGAATGACATACATACTAAATGGGATATCTCAACCTGCAGCAGAATAGGGGGAAGGGGAATGAGAGGAGGGATGATGGATGAGAGGGCATCCTTGGGGGGAGGGGAGGTTGGAAGTACCCACTATAGAAGAGGGACAGGATCAAGTAGGGAATGGACCAGGTGGGGGGTGAGATGAGTGGGAGGGAATTATAAGCAGCCTTGTACAATATATCTACTATGGTAATGTTTTACATAGCTAGACATGTACAACATATACTGAATTACTTATCTTCCCAGAGGGAATGGGTGACAAGGGAGGAAGGGAATGGATCTGAAATTTAAGGTCTTAAAATTAAATGTTTCAAATATATATAAATACTATTATTAATACTCTTTTGCATGTAATTGGGAGATAAGATGTGCAGGCATTGGGGCACAGAGATTCATCTTGCTCTAATGGAAAAGTCGAAGGGGGTATGGGAGAAGATATGGGAGAGAGCAGATTGGAGGAAGGGATATCTTGTGGGACTGCTATTCTGGGATGGTGGGTACGGGAAAAATGGGGGAAAAATTGTAACTCAAAATCTGGCGGAAATGAATGATGTAAACCAGAAGCTAATAAATCATTTGTTTAATAAAAAAAAATATGTTAAGGATAAGGATGCTCAGCAAACTCAGTTTTAGTTCCGTCCATTTCCTTCTTACCATGTCAGTGACTTAGAAATACTGGTTTTAGGGGCGGCTAGGTGGCGCAGTGAATAGAGCGCCGGCCCTGGAATCAGAAGGACCTGAGTTCGGAGCCGGCCTCCAACACTTAATCCGCACAAACAAAAACCTAGCCGTGTAACCTTGGGCAAGTTACTTAACCCCAATTGCCCGAAAGGGGCGGCTAGGTGGCGCAGTGAGTAAGAGCGCCGGCCTCGGAGTTTGGATGACCCGAGATCAGATCCGGCCTCAGAAAATGAGCACCCACGCATAAATCAAATGACTAGCCGTGTAACCTTGAGCAAGTTACTTAACCCCAATTGCTTTAAAAAAAAAAAAAAGAAATACTGGTTTTGCAGCATAGTGGTCACAGAATACTTTATTTTCAAAGAGCACAGGGTTGAAAGTGTTGCTAACATCTCTAAGGGAAAAGATAAGGGGCTTTTGATAATTATTTCCTCTATTCTTGCCTCTCTACTCCCCACACTGGCCTGGCCCTGAAGTCTGTATCCATGCCCTCAGCATGGTCTGCTTATGACAGCCATTGTTTCATGTCCCTGCTGTCTTCCCCAGCTGCACTGCACCTGTACCCCTTAGTTATCCTAATCCTCCAGATCTAACCACCCCAGGAGACTTGTCCTCCTTTAAAATATAAACAAATGTTCTTTTTAAAAAATTATCAACTAAACAAACATCAACATGAACTGTTCCACTTACAATGGACAGAAAATGATTGTATATGGAACCATGACTATTAAATGCAATTTATTTGATGTATATATTAAATTTAATGCAATAGGACTAATACTGTCATGGTTTTCTATGCTCATTGCTGAATTTTCTTCTGCTCTCTTCTCTATATGTTTTAAAGACTTCAGTGATGATACTCTTTTCTTTCTTTCTTTTCTTCTTTCTTTCTTTCTTTCTTTCTTTTTTTGGTATTCTGTCATTAACTCCAGCCCTCCACACAATTCTCTGTCCCTTCCTTCTCCCTCCTCAAAAAAATACTCTCCCTTGTAACATCTTAAGTCAAGCAAAACGAATGTCCATTTTGGCCCTGGCTGAAAATGTATGTCTCATTCTGTCCTCACAGAGCTCCACTTCTCTGTCAAGAGATGGAAAATATGCTTTATCGTTAGTCTTCTAGAGCAAAAGGGACACAGAATTCATGCTTAAAGGGACCCTGGAAGTTATCACATCCACATCCAATCTTTTACAGATGAAGAAACTGTGACACAGATATGTGAAAGGATTTCCTCAACGTCACACAGCTGGGGAGTATCTGAGGCAATATATTGTGATCAGTCACTATTATTTTATTTTATAATATCTTAGTCAGTGCATATATTTTCCTTTGAGTCTGGTTCTCCATCATTTTTGTATAGGTACTTCTGGGTCTCTTTGAATTTGTCTTTTTCATTATTCTTGCAATGTAATAATATTTCATTACATTCAAATACCATAATTTGTTCAACCATTCCCCAATTGATGAGCATTCATTTTTCCCAGTTCCTTATTATAATAAAAAATGCTGCAATAAATATTTTTGTACATTATTTTATGTGCTTTCCTCTTTTTAGTCCCAAGCCATCCCCTTTACAAAAAAAAGAAGGTGTTAAAGAGAAGGAATACAATCAACACCAGTAGTCTGTAACTGAAGTGGTCTAATCCTACTTCTCTGTTCTTACTCTCTTGTCCTAGACCAGACACCCAATTAAACCAGGTTGTTAGACTTCCTTGCTCTCCTTTCATTCTCCCTTTATATATTATCCTTCAAAGGTGAAGTTTGTTTTGCTTACGATTATTCCTCCCCACCTCTGCTTCTGCTTTCCTCCTTAAATACCCACTCTCCCTATCTTTATTTGTTTCCCAGTTTAATTTATTATATTTCTAGCCCAAACTCTCCATGTGTTTAATGCACCTTTGCCTAATTCAAGTAAGAGAAAGGTTCATGAGATGCTTTTTCCCCCTATCCTCTCCTCCATCTCTGTATTCTCTTCTTCTCATCCCTACCTCCATTATGAGAAATAATAATTTCTTCTCCCTTCTTGGTTTTTCCCCTATTTCATTTCTTTTTCATTCCTGTTGTGGACCAGGCTTGACTCAGACAGGTCCAATGGTTCAGATTCAGAATTAGAATGAAAGGGGACACTTGTACATCATTTAATCATACAATCTATATACTTGTACATCATTCAATACTTAACAAAAAGAAGTTTACTTAGCAGTATCATGGAAGAGATATTCAAACCACTCCAGCATATATGTCAAGAAAGCCCCATGGACAGATCTGAATCTTGGGTGTTGGTGAACTTAAATAGATTCTTTAGAAGAAATAGAATAGTCCTCATAGTCAATAAAAAGGTGGGAAAAGCAGTCCTGGGGTATAATCTTAAAAATAACCAAATGATATCTGTTCAAATCCAGGACAAAACTTTCAACATCATAGTAATATAAGTCTACACTCCAACCACCAATGAGAGACCAAAGTTGCTCAATTCTGTGAAGACCTACAATATCTTCTAGAACTAACATCAAAAAAAATGTCACACTCATCATAAGGGATTAGAATGCTGAAGCAGGAAATCAAAAGACAATTGGAATAAAGGTCAAGTTTGGCCTTGGAGTACACAATGAAGAAGGTCAGAGAATAATAGAACTTGGTCAAGATAACTTATTGGTCATAGCACTGTTTTTCAACCCAAAAGGTGATTCTACACATGAACATCACAATATTGAAATTAGATTAACTATATACTTTAAAACTAAAGTTGGAGAAACTCAATACTGTCAATTAAAAGAAGACCTGGAGCTGACTGAGGCTCAGATCATGAGCTTCTTATTGCAAAATTCAGCCTCAAATTGAAGAAAGTAGGGGAGAGTGGAGCCAAGATGGTGGAGTAGAAACAGCTCATCCAAGCCACTCTGCCACCAGATTCCCCCCAAACTATGTAAAAGGGGACTCTGAACAACTTCTGGAGCCCCAGCAACCACAGAACGACACAGAGAAGCTAATCCCCTGCTGAGGACAGCCCAGCAGCCCTGCAAGAAGGACCAGCACAGCACCCTGGGAGCCAGCAGCGCACGCAGAGCGAGGGGAGCCGAGCCAAGTGGAGCCCAGGTCCCTGTGAGCCGAAGTTTTAGTCCCAGGGCAGCAGGGCCAGCAGCCGGCTGGAGAGACCCCAGAACACCAGCAGCTGTGGTGACTCCAGAATTATCAACATAGTCATGCCTAGGACAAAGTAAGAGGTTAGTGCCCTATGGACTTTGGGACCAGCATTTGGGGAATGCGTCGGCTTCCTCCCCTGGGGGCTAGAAGCCGCCGAGGACACACTCCATTTTGTAGTTTTCAGAGGCAGCTCCAGCTCCTGGCCTGCGAATGGTAGGGAGATCCAGCGATCAGTCTTGGGGGTAATTGCTCTTGCTTTAACCTCCCTGGATCTGGATTGTGATCTGGGGTGGAAGTCATGGGTGGGTTTACAGCTTGCCAGGAATGGAAGTTGTGAAGACCCCAACTTTTGGACAGAAGCTCCCCTGTCTAGTGGCAGAGTCCTACTGTGGCAACAAGCCCAAAAGTCAAGTAATTAAGTGGCAACATGCCAAGGCAAAGGAAACAGAAAAATGCAACCCTAGACTCCTATTTTGGGGGCCTAGATCGGGAAAAGGACTGTGAGGTCAGAAGTCCTGCTCCAAAAGCCCCAAGGGAAAACATGAGTGGGTTGCAGGCCATAGAGGACCTTAAGAAGGACTTTAAAAATCAAATAAGAGAAGTGGAGGAAAAATTGGAAAGAGAAATGAGAAGGATGCAGGAAAAGTATGAAATGAGGGTCAACAGCCTGACTGAGGAAAACAACACCTTAAAAAATAGACTAACTCAAATGGCAAAGGAGGCCCAAAAGGGCAATGAGGAGAAGAATGCCTTAAAAAGTCGAATTTGCCAGATGGAAAAAGAATCTCAAAATTTCACTGAGGAGATTCATTCCTTCAGAGTTAGACTGGAGCAAATGGAAGCTAATGACTTTATGAGAAATCAAGATGCTGTTAAGCAGATCCAAACAAATGAAAAAGTAGAAGGCAATGTGAAATATCTCATGGGAAAAACCACTGACCTGGAAAATAAATCCAGGAGAGACAATTTAAAAATTATTGGACTACCTGAAAGCCATGATCAAAGAAAGAACCTAGAAATCACTCTTCAAGAAATTCTCAAGGAAAATTGCCCTGATGTTTTAGATCCAGAGGGCAAAATAGAGGTTGAAAGAATCCACAGATCACCTCCTGAAAAAGATCCCAAAAAGAAAACTCCCAGGAATATTATAGCCAGGTTCCAGAATCCCCAGATCAAGGAGAAAATACTACAAGCAGCCAGGAAGAAACAATTTCAATATTGTGGAAACACAATCAGAATAGCCCAGGACCTGGCAGCTTCTACACTGAGGGATCGAAGGGCATGGAATATGATATTCCAGAGGGCAAAAGAACTGGGAATGAACCCAAGGGTCACCTACCCAGCAAAACTGAGTATTTTGTTTCAGGGGAAAATATGGTCATTCAGTGGAATAGAGGACTTTCAAGCATTCTTGAGGAAAAAACCAGAGTTGAATAGAAAATTTGACATCCAGACACAAGAAGCAAGAGATGCCTGAGAAGGTAATCAGGGAAAAGAAATCAAAAGGAACTTATCAAAGTTGAACTATTTACATTCCTATATGGAAAAGCAATAACTGTGACTGATGATATCTTTCTCACTATGAAAATAATGGAAGAAGGGTGTGTGGTCATATGAATACATGTGTGAATGTGTGTGTATATGGTTACAGTTATATATGGATAGAGGGCATAGGTTGAATTTGTTGGGAAGGGAGAATACTCAAGGGATGAAATTATGAGGTGAAAAAGGAAAGTGGCAAGAGGAGATGGGGAGAGACAGGGTAGGGTTAACTATCTCATGTAGAAGAAGCAAGGGGAAGTGGTTGCAAGGGAGGGGGAGAATAGGAAGGCAAAAAGGCAAAACCACATTCTCATTGAATTTGGTTCAGGGAGAGAATGACATACATACTAAATGGGATATCTCAACCTACAGCAGAATAGGGGGAAGGGGGATGAGAGGAGGGATGATGGATGGGAGGACATCCTTGGGGGAAGGGGAGGTTGGAAGTACCCACTATAGAAGAGGGACAGGATCATGTAGGGAATGGACCAGGTGGGGGGTGGGATGAGTGGGAGGGAATTATAAGCAGCCTTGTACAATATATCTACTATGATAATGTTTTGCATAGCTAGACATATACAACATATACTGAATTACTTATCTCCCCAGAGGGAATGGGTAACAAGGGAGGAAGGAAATGGATCTGAAATTCGAGGTCTTAACATTAAATGTTTCAAATATATATAAATACTGTTATTAATACTCTTTTGCTTGTAATTGGGAGATAAGATGTGCAGGCATTGGGACACAAAGATTCACCTTCCTCTAATGGAAAAGTCGAAGGGGGTATGGGAGAAGGTATGGGAGAGAGCAGATTGGAGGAAGCGATATCTTTTGGGACTGCTATTCTGGGAGGTTGGGTAGGGGAATAATGGGGGGAAAATGATTGTAACTCCAAATCTGGCGGAAATGAATGATGTAAAACAGAAGTTAATAAAGCATTTGTTTAAAAAAAAAAGAAAGTAGGGAAAACCATCAGATTGAATAGGTATGACCTAAATATCATTTCTTAGGAATGTGAAGTGGAAGTGATGAATAGATTTAAGGAATTAGGTCTGGTGGATAGGATACCTGAAGAGCTATGAACAGACATTTGCAATATTATCCAGGAGGCAGCAAGAAAGAACATCCCAAAACAAAAGAAAAGCAAGAAAGTAGAATGGCTGTCTGATGAGGCTTTACAAATAGCTGAGGAAGAAGGAAAGCAAGAGGGAAAGGAGAAAGTGAAAGATAGACCAACTGAATGCAAAATTCCAGAGAATAGCAAGGAGAGATAAGAAGGCTTTCTTAAATGAGCAATGCAAAGACATAGAAGAAAACAACAGAATAGGAAAAACAAGAGATCGCTTCAGGAAAATTGGAGATATCAAGGAAATGTTTCATGCAAAAAATGGATATTATAAAGACAAAAATGATAGGGACTTAACAGAAAAATAAGAAATTAAAAAGAGGAGGAAAGAGGGACGGCTAGGTGGCGCAGTGAGTAAGAGCGCCGGCCTCAGAGTTGGGATGACCTGAGATCAAATCTGGCCTCAGAAAATGAGCACCCACACATAAATAATGACTAGCCGTGTAACCTTGAGCAAGTTACTTAACCCCAATTGCTTAAAAAAAAAAAGAGGAGGAAAGGATGCACAGAACTATACAAGAAAGATCTTAACATCACCAATAGCCACTATTATGTGGTTACTGATTGACAAGTATACATGTTAGAGAAAGAAGTCAAAATCATGCTATTAAAATGCTTCACTCAATATGCCAGCAAAATTGGAAAATTCTACAGTGGTCACTGCATTGGATAAGATCAGTTTACATCCCAATCCTAAAGAAGAACAATGCCAAAGAATGGTCAAATTACTGAACTATTACAATATGCTTAAGATTCTAGGACTTAGGTTTCAGTAATATGTGAATGGAGAATTACCAGAAGTGTAGGCTGGTTTTCAAAGAGGGAGAGGAATTAGAATGCAAACTGCCAACATTTGCTGGATTATGGGAAAGCAACAGAGTTCCAGAAAAAACATCTATTTCTCCTTCATTCATTACACTAAAGCCCTTGACTGTGTGGATCACAACAAAATGTGATAAGTCCTTAAAGATATGGGTGTAGCAGATGATCTCACTTTCCTGAGGAACCTGCATCTAGATCAAGATGTTAGACCCAAATATGGAACAACTAATTGGTTTAAGATTGGGAAAGGAGTAAGACAAAGCTATACATTGTCACCCTATTTATTTGTTGAACAATGAAGAGTAGATCATGGGAAATGCCAGGATAGATGAATCAAAAGGCAGAATTAAGATCGTTGGGAGAAATATCAAAAATCTCAGATATGCAGACAATAACACTCTGATGGCAGAAAGTAAAGAAGAATTAAGAAGCCTCTTGATGACGGTAAAAAAGAAGAGGATAAAAGTTGGCTTGAAGCTCAACATTAAAAAAAAAATCCTCGGATCATGGCAGCTGGTCCCATCATTTCCTGGCAAATGGAGAAGAAATAAAAGTAATGTCAAATTTTATATTCTTGGGCTCAAATATTGCTGCAGATGGTTACTGTAGCCATGAAATTAAAAGATGCTTACTCCTTGGAAGGAAAGTTATGGTAAATCTGGATAGCATACTAAAAAGCAGAGACATCACCTTGCCATATAGGCAAAGCCACGGTTTTTTCAGTAGTAATGTTGCACTGTATGCAATCATTTCACTGTAATTTTCTGGTCACACATCTCTCTGACGACTTCCTATATGCTTCAACTCCTGTGCAATTTTTCTAGTGATATGTTACAGCCCAATCATTTCCCTTTGCATGACTGCAATTTTAATTCTTTTGAATTCTTACTTTCTAACATTCACTGTTAGAAGCCACATTCACCAGAAGAATATTGATTTTTAAAAGATAGGTCATTATTTCATGAAGAAGCTCTAAGTCATTAAAAGCACCATATAGTATCCCAAGGGCAACTCAGCTCCCTTTTCTCCACTTGTTCAATCCATCATTCAAAGATTCTGGGAGTCTATAAAATGTTACTTGAGTGCCTACTATGTGCAAACTCCTGCTTGTTGGGTAATGCAAAGAATAAGACATTTTCCCTTTTTTCAGAGAGCTCAAATGCATATGCCTACAATGTGCATGAATATACACATATACTATTAATTCTTCAAAAGTTAAGAGATCCACAATTTTGTCAGTATGGGAACTCTCTCCATTAATATAGAGTGTAATCAATCTATGACTTATTAAGTGATATTTGTGAGTTTCAGTGACCAAAAAGTTCATTATCTAATCTACTGATAAGTCTTTTCAAACTTAGATAAGTTGTTCTTGGGGTGGCAGACAATTTGTCACCAAGGCCACATAGAAGAACACCTTAAAAACAGAATATATATACATATATACACACAATGCATATATACATGTATATCTTTACATATGTATATGCACATAATATATGTGTGTATGTGCATATGTGTGTGCATATGTATGTAAACACATATAGTCTTGGCTATGATTATTTTTTTAATAGTGTAAGGATATGTGTTTTTGTATCAACCCCATGTTTACACAATGCCTGGGACAAAAAAAGAAGTTTTTTTTTTCCATTGGAAGAAATTCTCTTTAGAGAATTGAAAAAATCCCAGATGTTGTTGTGTGAGTGCATCATGGCTTGGACAAGATGTGCTTCTACAGCATATAATTTTTAAAAAGAAAACAGAATTTCTACTTAAGATGGTGACTTGAAAGGTCCTAGAGGACTTCAGCCCTTTTATACCTACCCTCCCCCCCAACCCCCACCATAACTCCCCCTTCCCCAGTCAGCAAAGATAGTTCAGCATTTGGAACAATGATTAAGAAGACCAAGAAGAAACATCATTAAGCATATCCATCAGGGAGGAGTTATAGGGGTAAAAGAACTGTATAAGAAGATGGTCAGAAGTCAGCAGACTGATATTTTATGGTAATACCAAAGAAAGGGAAACACCAGAAATCCCTTCAAAAAGTATACAACCAGGGCAGCTAGGTGGCACAGTGAATAGAACACTGGCCCTGGAGTCAGGAGGATCTGAGCTCAAATCAAGCCTCAGACACTTGACACTTATTAGTTGTGTGATCTTGGGCAAGTCACTTAACCCCAATTGCCCTGTCTTCCCTCCTCAAAACAAAGTATAAAACCACAAATATACAAGCATACTCAATTTTAATTTGAAGCAATAGCAAGTTTGAGCTCAAACTTCATTCAGTTACTTATTTTTTTTAAGAATGAGAAAACAGAAATCCCCATGTAAATGACATCCCAGAAGATTAACCAGGATGTTTGTTTTTGCAATAACAGAAGGGATGCTGCTTGCCTCTAAGGAATGACCTGACATACATGATATTATCTATATCAGATGTCTACACTTTTACCATAACTTACACTCTGTTTTTTTATTATATTTCATTTATTTTTCCAATTACATGTAAAAATAATTTTAACATTCATTTTTAAAACAATTTTGAGTTCCAAATTCTCTTCCTCCTCTCCCCCATCACTAAGCAATTTGATACAGATTATACATACATACTTTCTATCAAATCTCTTGCAATCAGGTTTTCACCCTTATCATTCAACTGAAATTTTTCTCTCAAAAGATTTCAATTTTCCCCTATTTACCAATCAAACAATAACCAATAGACATGCTTTATGTGTCTTCTATGGTCCAGGCACTGTGCTAAAATTCTGGGGATGCAAAAAGAGGAAAAAGATATTGCCTGCCCTCAAGAAGTGTATTGTCTGATGTGGAAGATGATTCCCCAACATGCAAACAAATATATCCAAAGCCAACTATTTACAGGATAAATAGGAAATAATTTAGCAGAAGGAAGGCTGTAGAATTTCCATTTCAATGGTCTTTTCCTTCAGTTCTCCTCCGACTTGACTCTATGTAGCATTCAACACTACTGACTGCCCCTCCTCCAGAGTACTCTTCTCTTTGTTTCTGAGATACCACTTTTTGGTTTTTATTCCCTCTCTATAGTACCATTTTCTGTCTCCTTCAATAGTTTCTCATCTTCTTCCTGATCCCATAAGGGTAAGTTTTCCTAAGTATTCCCCAAAGTTTTGCCTTTTTTCTTTTTCTCTGCTATCTCTAATATAAGGGGGGAGGGGGACTAGACAATGAGGACCTAGTTCTGGGAGAATGTATAATAATAGGTTCTGCCTGCCTGGCAAGCCACATGGATGCTTGGGGGAGCCTGCTTCTAGAAAAGCAGGACAGAAGGTTCTGCCCCTCACTTCAGAGCATACACAGGTATTCAGTAATGGTTTCCAGCTTCCACCATTTCAGCATGATGATGGAAAGCCTTTTATTGGTTGCTGATCCCAAACTGAGTGTATATAAATACCTGACTAAATCCACTATCTCTGGTGGTGCTTGAGGCAAAGAGTTGTTGTCAACCTCTTGGTAGGGAAGAAGACCCAGCTCCTTCCAACTGTCCACCATGTGGCCTGAAACATATAGTGCTTATGTTTCTTCTGTCACTATGGAACTATTCTTCCCTATTATTAAGTGGAGGATTAGAGATAGAATGACCTTGGGAGCCACCAAAGGTTCAGAAATTGAAGTACAAACCAGAGTTTGACAACAGCTTAACCTAGTACACTAGCCAGTCACAGAAGATGGTGGATTGATCCAGCAACCAAAATGCTATGTCCTGCAGTGAGAGAGTGACTCATCCAGTAGCCAGACCAAATGTGGAAGTGAACTTGAAGGGCAAATGCTTGGCAGTAACTACTTCAAGTTTGAGCCTGCTTTCCGCAGGGACAAAGGTGGAAGAGAGGAGTGTATGAAATCATTTAGAACAATATTTTTATACTTTGCTCCTCGCTATATCTTTTCAGGAAATACTTTTTTTTCAAAGCTATATAATGTTGATTGACTTTATTTATGGGGGGAGAAGGTGCTAGTCACTGACATTGAAGATGTTGAGGAGATATCAATTGACCTTGGCTGATTGATAATGGGGGGGCAGGGGGATACAGTAAAATGGGACTTGAGTCATTAGCATTGGAAAGACATTCTGACCCTTCAGGAGTCCCCTTTAACCTAAGAGCAGAGTCTGAAACCAAAGACAACTTAAAAAGCCAAAACATCTATCTTAAATATTTTGTTTAGGCAATTTCTCAGCTTATAAAATAATTTATAACTTTATTAGGCCAAGCCAAAATAATAATAAAAAAAATCAGTCCATATATTTTTGTGTTGTTTTGGCTCAACTTAATAAAGTTATAAATAATTGTATAAACTGAGTAATATGTATGTGTGTGACATATTACTTTAGGGTTATTAGACTGTTTCTTTTGGGATCTTGTGAAAAATGCCTTTTACAGCTGTGGTGAACAGTTTTAATTAAACTCCTTATTTTATGTTTTTCTCATCAAAAGCTTCAGGATTGTTCAATGGGATTATCACTGATTACATTTATCAGTTGTGGTTATATTTACTAAGAACTCTTGAACGATCCTAACATATGTGTATGACAATCTGTTCAAGGAGAGCTTTAAAGACAATATTTTGCACCACAAAGTCAAATATATTTTTGTAATCAATAAATAACGAATACAGTGCGACTTTGTATTTGGTAATTTCTGTAGTCGGTTATGTGACTGTAAGGATGTAGTTTGCAATAGAAGATCATTTGTAAAAATTTACCTTTTCCATTTTTATAAATTTATCAAGGATAACCTGAATATGTATACAGATGATATTCATAAAATTTTCATTAAAATGAAAAAAGAAAGCATATGGTTTGAGAGTGAAGGACATTGCTTTGAATTTTTGAGTTCTTGATTTTTTTTCTCCTTTCCCATTCCTATTTTGTAAAGAGATCCTTCAACGTTCTTGCCATGTTGCCTCTAGCATGAATTTCCTCTGTGTGTACTTGACCTAGTCTAGCTATATTTCACAATCACATCTGTTGAAGCACCATTTCTACTTAATCATATGGCATATGGGGAGCTGAATTGTCAAAGACCAAATGTAGTGGGTTTTCTATCACTGATCATGAAAATAAAGTTATGGAAATGCTGACAGATTTGTTTCATATTATTTCTATTTCTTCTTTTCTACCTGGCTCATCCAAGAATGTTCTTGTACTCACATAGCTGAGTTTCATGTCAAGCTTTCTTAAGACTTATTTTTGCCTATACTGTTTAAAAAAATTTATAAGGTGGCACTGTTCAAATCTTCTGCCCATTCTTTTCTGCTATATTTTACAAAAAAATTTGAATTCTATGTGAGTGTTGCCCTTTATGTGTTTCTCTGCTTGATATATCTCTGCACTTGATAAGGAGATCAGCTGTTTGCTAGTTAAAACACCTTTGGGGTTCTTTTAATTTCCTTGTTGGTATTTTGTGTTATATAACAACAATTAGCACTTATATAGCATTTTAAGATTTACAAAGCATTCAGCAAACCTTACCACATTTTATTCTGACAACAGCCCTGCAGTTGTTTTTGATATCTTTTTTTAATATCTTCATTTTACAAGTGTGGAAGTTGAGGTAGACAGAAATTAAGTGTTCCAGAGTCACATAGCTAGTGCATGTCTGTGACTAGATTTGGACTTTGATTTTTCTGGTTCCAGGTCAAACATTCTAGCCAACACAGCCCCTAGCTGTTTCAGTTAAACTTGTATAGGAAGTGGTAATAGTCAAAGTCAATATATCTTCCTTTTTCTATTTTTCATTTTTCAGAATCAAGGGCTCATTGAATGCTATAATTGGATGAAGTCTCTTCTTTATCCTTTTTTATAATTGGATGTTAATTTAAACATTTTTATAAGTTTGGATGTCTTGATTATATACAAATGACTGATTATTGTTTTCTGATACTCATCTCAAAGAAAATATTTATGATACGTAGGTATAAGGATCCCTAGTGAGTTAAAAATCTTGGTCTTCTTTTGTTTACTAAACCCAAGTCATATTTTCCTACATAAATTTTGTTATCTTTCCCTGTGCCTACTTTCCTGAACTTGATTTGGAGGACCTCATCAATTTTTTGGTAACATTTTTCTATTTCGTTATGTTCTACAACAGATCTTGACTCATAAGCTATAGTTATCTTAATGGTAGTCTTTTTATTTGTGTTCACATTGAGTATACAAGGTAAGATGATTGAGTGTTCCATGAAGGATTTTTTTCCCTTTGGGGTTCATGTTGAAACCAACTCTACCAATATCTTTATTTGCCTCTCCAAAGAGAACATGTGAGTTGTTCTTCTATTTAATTACAAATCTGTCTATTTTTTGTTTCATTTATTATATAAATATCAATAATGTTGTGGTTCACTTATTCTAATAACATTTCAATGAATTTGTCACTGGGCAAAAATCTAACATTTATAGTGACAACAGTTAAATTTATTTTTAATATCTTTTTTAATAATAATTTATTTTTCCAATAATATGTAAAGATCATTTTAAACATTCATTTTTACAAAATTTTAAGTTCCAAATTTCTCTCCCTCCCTCCTTTCCCTCTTTCTAATGTGACAAGCAATTTGATATATGTTGTATACATGCAATCATGTCAAACATATTTCAATATTAGTCATGTTATGAAAAAAGAAACAGGTCAAATGGAAATACACACACAAATAAAGTGAAAATAGTATGTTTTGATCTGCATTCAGAGTCCATTAGCTTTTTCTCATGATATGGATAGCATTTTCCATTATGAGTCCTTTGCAACTGTCTTGAATTGTATTGCTGAAAAGAGCTTAGTCATTCATAGCTGATCATCACACAATGTTGCTGTTACTATGTACAATATTCTCCTGGTTCTGCTGTTTGCTTCACTTTGCATCAATTCACATAAGTCTTTCGAAGTTTTCTTTACCTAAATCTGCCTGTTCATCATTTCTTTTTTTTTAAAGCAATTGGGGTTAAGTAACTTGCTCAAGGTTACACGGCTAGTCGTTATTTATTCGTGGGTGCTCATTTTCTGAGGCCGGATCTGATCTCGGGTCATCCAAACTCCGAGGCCGGCACTCTTACTCACTGCTCCACCTAGTCGCCCCTTTAGGGCAATTGGGGTTAAGTAACTTGCCCAAGGTTACACGGCTAGGTTTTTTTTTTGTTTGTGCGGATTAAGTGTTGGAGGCCGGCTCCGAACTCAGGTCCTTCTGATTCCAGGGCCGGCGCTCTATTCACTGCGCCACCTAGCCGCCCCTGTTCATCATTTCTTATTGCACAATGGTATTCCATTGCATTCATATACCACAGCTTGTTCAGCCATTCCCCAATTGATGAGCATCCCCTCAATTTCCAATTTTTTTGCACCACAAAAAGAGCTACTATAAATTTTTTTGTGTATGTAGATACTATTCCCTTTTTTATGATCTCTTTGGAATACAGACCTAGTAGTGGTATTGCTGGATTAAAGAATATACACAGTTTCATTGTCCTTTGGGCACAGTTCCAAATTGCTCTCCAGAATGGTTGGATCAATTCACAACTCCATCAACAGTGTATGGATGTTCCAATTTTTCCCACACTCTCTCTAAGATTTATCATTTCCCTTTCTACCATATTTACCAATCTGATAGGTGTGAAGGGGTACCTCAGAATTGTTATAATTTGTATTTCTCTAATCAAAAATGATTTAGAGCATTTCTTCATATGACTATAGATGGCTTTGATTTCTTCATCTGAAAACTACTTATTCATATCATTTGATCATTTGTCAATGGGGAATGGTTTATATTCTTATAAATTTGACTTAGTTCCCTATGTATTTGGGAGATGAGACCTTTATCAGAGATACTTGCTGTAAAGATTGTTTCCCAGATTTCTGCTTCTCTTCTAATCTTGATTCCGTTGGTTCTGTTTGTGCGAAAACTTTCTAGTTTAATATAATCAAAATGATCTATATAATCATTGATCTATATTATCAAGCAATAATCATCAAAACTATCTGGTGTAAGCTAAGAAATAGAGTGGTGGATCAGTGGAATAGATCAGCTACACAAAGCCGAGTAGTAAATGACCATATGTGATTAATTTTATTATTTATTTCTAGCTTTATAAAATAGGTTTTTTTTTCATAGTTTTATTAATGTGACACTAAATTAGTAAGTTAATTTAGGCAGAATTGTCATTTTTATTGTACTGACTTAGCTTACCCATTGTAATGGAAATGCAGATTTAAAGATCTTCCCTGCCCCTAGCTTAAGTGCACCTGAAGCCTGTGGTGGGAGGCTTGTTTTTCAGGAAAGCCCACACCTAGATACTTTGTGATTGGCAGTGGGTCAAGAGGGTTGTTACATTCTCTGAGCCAGGAGAAGGCTATATAAACCCTGATGGGAGGCTTTGCTTTGGGGCTCACTTTGAGAAGTGTTGTGTGATTTGACCAGATGAGAGTCTAAGCAGCCGTTGAGAGCCCCCCGGCTTTGAAAACCCAGATATTGATGCTTCCCTCTCTGGTAACTGTGATTTTGATATTGATAATGGTTGGACAGTTGTAATGGAAATGCAGATTTGAAGATCTTCCCTGCCCATTGGCCTTTTGATTGGCTTAAGAGACTTTGATTGACTTAAGTGACTCTGAGAACCTTCCTTGATTTGAAAATATACTCTGCCCCCTAATAGGCTGAATGTGGTCACATGGAGCCTGTGGTAGGAGGCTTGGTTTTCAGGAATGACCACACCTTGATGCTGTGTAATTGGGCAGTGGGCACAAGAGGGTGGTTACATTGTCTGAGCCAGGAGAAGACTATATAACCTCTCATTTGAGGCTTTGCTTTGGGGCTCATTTTGAGAAGTGTTGTGTGATTTGACCAGATGAGACTCTGGGAAGCCGTTGTTGAGAGCCTCCTCCTCTTCCCCCCTCCCCCCCTTTGAAAACCCAGATGTTGATGCTTCCCTCTCTGGTAACTGTGATTTGGTATTGATATAATGGTTGGACAGTTTGGAAGCCTGTCTGTTTGATCTGTAAGTTCTGTAACTCTGAAGTTGGGGGTGCTGACCTTTTTCCCTTGAACTAGGTAACATATGTTTGTTTGATTAAAGTAAGTTTGTTAACTGATTTTGAGTTGCTTTCCTTTACAAAAGCAGATCTAAGAACCTGTGTTGGCAGCTACCCTGGGGATGCTGGGGGTGCTTGATGCTATACCCATGAGCAATTAATATTTTTCCAACTGTTTAGATCTGACTTTATTTGTAAGAAATGGTTTTTGTAATTG
Source organism: Gymnobelideus leadbeateri (assembly GCA_011680675.1). Taxonomy (NCBI): domain Eukaryota; kingdom Metazoa; phylum Chordata; class Mammalia; order Diprotodontia; family Petauridae; genus Gymnobelideus; species Gymnobelideus leadbeateri. Next base: position 33,313 of record WOXC01011697.1, read on the forward strand.
TGTTTATATAGTTTCTGGGTTTGTCTTGGCATGTATACTCCTGGATAATTTATATTGTCTATGGTTATTTTTTGTTGTTGTTGTTTGTTTTTTGGAGGGCAATTGGGGTTAAGTAACTTGCCCAAGGTCACACGGCTAGGTTTTTGTTTGTGTGTGCATTAAGTGTCTGAGGCCGGATCTGAACTCAGGTCCTTCTGACTCCAGGGCCGACGCTCGACTCACTGCGCCACCTAGCCACCCCGATGTCTTATGGTTATTTTAAATGAACTATCTCTTACCATCTCTTCTTGAGGTGCTTTCTTGGTTATAGAAATGCTGAAGATTTATGTGGGTTTATTTATATCCTGATATTTTGCTAAAATTATTAATTGTTCCAACCAGCTTTTTAGTTGTATCTCTAGGATTCTCTAAGTGTACCAAAATGTCATCCACAAAGAGCAATAGTTTTGTTTCATCGTTGCCTATTCTAATTCCTTCCATTTCTTTTTCTTCTCTTATTGCTATAGCTAACATTTGTAGTATAATATGATATATATAATGGATAATAATGATAGTGGTGATAATGGGCATGTTTGCTTCACCCCTAATCTTAGTGGGAAGGCTTCTAGCTTATCCCCATTACAGATAATGCTTGCTGATAGTTTTCGATAGATACTACTTAACATTTTAAGGAAAGCTTCCTTTACTCCCATGCTCTCTAGTACTTTTAATAGAAATGGGTGCCATATTTTGTCAAAAGTTTTTTCAACATCTATTGAGATAATTATGTGGTTTCTATCAGTTTTCTTATTGATATGGTCAGTTATGCTGGTAGTCTTTCTGATATTTAACCAACCCTTCATTCCTGGTATAAATCCCACCTGGTCATAGTGTATGATCCTCAAGATATGTTGCTGTAATTTCCTTGCTAGGATTTTATTTAAAATTTTCACGTCAATATTCATTAGGGAAATTGGTCTACAATTTCCTTTCTCTGTTTCTATTCTTCCTGGTTTGGGTATCCGCACCATATTTATGTTATAAAAGGGATTTGGTAGGACTCCTTCACCTATTTTCCCAAATAGTATATAGCATTAGAATTAATCATTCTTCAAATATTTGGTAGAATTCATTTGTGAATACAAATGGTCCTTGGGATTTTTTTTTCCCCTTAGGCAGTTCATTAATGACTTCTTTAATTTCTTTTTTCTAATATGGGGTTATTTAGGTATTCTATTCTACTGTTATTTTGGGCAGTTTATATTTTCATAAATATTCATTAATTTTGCTCAGGTTGTGAGATTTATTGGCATATGATTGGGCAAAATATTTCCTAATAATTGCTTTAATTTCTTCTTCATTGGTAAGAATTCATCCTTTTCATTTTTGATATTGCATATTTGGTTTTCTTCTTTAAAAAAAATCAAATTAACCAATGGCTTACTTATCTTATTGCTTCTCCTCAATAAAACCAGCTCCTAGTTTTATTTATTAGCTCAGTAGTTTATTTACTTTCAATTTTATTGATCTTATCTTTGGTTTTCAGAATTTCTAATTTGGTGCTCATTTGGAGATTTTTAATTTCTTCTGTTGCTAGTGTTTTTTTAGTTGCAGGCCCAATTCATTGATTGGTTCTTTCTCTATTTTATTGATATAAGAATTTAGGAAATTGTAACTCAAAATCTGGCAGAAATGAATGATGTAAACCAGAAGTGAATAAAGCATTTGTTATTTTAAAAAGGGGGGGCGGAGCCAAGATGGCAGAGTAGAAATAGCACTTCCAAGAATTTAGGGATGCATTTAATATTTCTGTCCTTCCAAATTTGATTTTGAGGTTTTGTATAGGTGTCATGTACAACTGAGAAAAAGGTATATTCTTTTCTATCCCCATTCAGTTTTCTCCAGAGGTCTATTATATTTAACTTTTCTAAAATTCTATTCACCTCTTAATTTCCTTCTTGTTTATTTCTGGTTGAATTTACCTAGTTCTGAGAGGAGCAGTTGAGGTCCCTCACTAGTGTAGTTTTGCTGTCTATTTCTTCCTGTCACTCACCTAATTTCTCCTCTAAGAATTTGGATACTATACCACATGGTGCATATGTATTTGATATTGGTATTAACTTAATAGTTTATGGTTCTTTTAGCAAGATGCAGTTCCCATCCTTACCTCTTTTAATTAGATCTATTTCTGCTTTTGCTTTTTCTGAGATCAGGATTGCTACCCCTGTTTTTTTTTTTTTTACTTGAGCTGAAGCATAATAGATTCTGCTTCTGCCCCTTACCTTTGTTCTGTGTGTGTCTTTCTGCTTCAAGTGTGTTTCTTATAAATGACATATTGTATGATTCTGGTTTTTTATTCTGGTTTCAAGATGCCACTGGGGTCTTGAAGCTCACCTGGTACTGTGCTGGGGCAGATGGGGGATCCTGGTGTTGACATCTGCCTTTTCATCTGGCACCGTGCTAAGGCATGTGGTAGTCCTGGTGTTGGTTTTTGCCTGCTTGCCTGTCACCACGCTGGGGCTCAGGGTCTCCCATTGTTTTGTGGACCAGGGCCTGCTTCTGGCTTGTGGAGATGCTTCTTGTCCTGGACTGTGCTCCTCTTTACCCAAGTGAGACTAATCTTTCGGGCCAACCTTCCAACTTTCTTGGGCTAGAAGATTGTTTCACTCCATCTTTTAAAAAAATTTTTAAAAAATACTTTTAAATACTAAAACTTAAATATTCAATGAGAAAAGAAAAAGAAAAATATTATAAACTTGAACTTTGAAAACAAATACAAATTAAGAAAAAAAGCATTGCTATATGTACAACAAAACTTAAGAGAGGATTCAAAATATACAGCAATAAATTTCCATTTCAAGAATGTCTATATAATAAATATTAAGATTGTGTTGAAAGGTGTCCATCTTTTCTTTGCTTCCTTGTAAGTTTTCTTTTGTTCTCTGCTGTGTACTTTATTATTTTTCTCCCTTCCTCCCCCACCTCCCCAGGCTACAATCAAGTACAGACACACACACACACACACACACACACACACACACACACACACACATACAGACACATGTATATATATAAACATACACATTATATATAAACACATACACACGTTTACACATACATATATTTGGATATCTATACTCGTGCTCGTATATATATATATATATATATATATATATATATATATATATACACACACATACATTCATATGCATCTATGTAAGACTGTATTATGCTTATTTGTCCTGTTTCTCTGAGGGTGGATAACCTCTTCCTTCAGAAGTCTTTCCATATTTTTCCAAGTCCCCCAACTCATCATTTCCTACCCCACAGCAATGTTCCCACCTTATACTCTCTAGTTGTTTTAAACAGTCCAAAACAATATTGATAAACATGACTGACATATAGCATGGCTTCCCTCTTTTTTCTTTTGATTAAATTTATTTTAGTCTTAACTTTGTCTGAGACCATGATTGCCACCCCTGCTCCTTTTCCCCTAACAAATTCTGCTCCTGATCTTTAATTTACATTTGTGCAAGTCTTATTTCCTATCCCTACTAACTCCTCTACTTGGGAAGAAGGCAGGGCAGTTGGGGTTGAGTGACTTGTCCAAGGTCACATGGCTAGTAAGTGTTAAGTATCTGAGGCAATATTTGAACTCAGGTCCTCCTGACTCCAGGGCCAGTACTCTATTCACTGTGCCACCTAGCCATCTGCTCTACTTACTTCTACCAGCTACCTTGCCCTCCTATTACTTAACCTCCCTCCTCCCCCTTCTCAAGGATACCTTCCTTATCCTCCCATTCATATTAATCTAAACACCCTTCTATACCCACGTTTAACCTATTCCCTCATCCAGCATGGCTGGGGGGCCCTGGCCACGGCTTAGGGGTGGTCAAGAATCTCCAAGGTTGGGCCCCAGGACAGAGCTTAGAAAATAACACTAAGAAGGATTTGAGGCCTGAGAAATCATTATCCATACCTTGGAACTAGAGTTGATTATAATAATAATCTGTTGAAAATAAAATAAAACAAAATAAAAATAAAAATGTTTAAGCAAAGGAGAAAGAACCTAGCCATAGATAGTTACTATGGGGATAGAGAAGATCTGGGTTCTTATTCAGCAGAAAATAGTGGAACTAAAAAACCACTCCACTCTCCAATGAGAAATGTAAAATGGTCACAAGCCCAAAGAAAATTCTTGGAAGAACTTAAAAAGGACTTTAAAAACCAATTGAGATGCCCTGCCATCCCCCCTCCAAAAAAAATTTTTTTAAAGATCAAGAAAAAATTAGGAGAAAAAATAAGCAATCCAAGAAAATCAAGAAAATTATTAAAAAAAACAATCTACCAACTGAAAAAACAGAATCAAAACTTAAAGAAGAAAATAATTCTTGAAAACTAGAATTGGGCAAGGGAAAGCCAATGACATAAGACACCAAGAAATAATAAAACAAAGTCAAAAAAATGAAAAAAATTGAAGAGTGTGAAACATCTCATCAGAAAAAAACAACTGATCTGGAGAATATATTGATGAGAGACAATATAAGAACAGTTGGACTACCTGAAAGTTATGAAAAAAAAGGATCTTGATACATTATTAAAAAAAATTATTGAGGAAAATTGCCCTGAAGCAGGTAGGTCAAGAAGGTAAAGCAGAAACATAAAAAAATTTACCAATCACCACCTGAAAGAGATTCCAAGAGGAAAACTTAACAGGAATATCACAGCCAGGAATATTAAAGGTCCCAGGTCAAGAAGGTAAAGCAGAAACATAAAAAAATTTACCAATCACCACCTGAAAGAGATTCCAAGAGGAAAACTTAACAGGAATATCACAGCCAGGAATATTAAAGGTCCCAGGTCAAGGAGAAAATATTGCAAGCAACAAGAAAAAACCCCCAACAATTTAAATGTGTGACGTTACAATCAGGGATTACACAAAACCTAGCAGCTTGTTGTTGATGGACTGTAGGTCTTGGAATACTATATTTCATAGAGCAAAAGAGCTGGTGTTACAACCAAAGATAACCTACTTAGCAAAGTATAATCTTGAATTTTTAAGAAGGATATTTAACTAATTGAAAGACTTTCAGGTATTTGTGATAAAAAGCGCAGAACATAATGGAAAATTCCACATATAAGATCCAAGAGAAATAAAAGATAAACAGTAAAGACCAATTTACAAGGAACTCAATAAGGTCAAACAGTTTGTTTATATGCAGAAAATATTATCAATACTCATGACTGTCATCATTATTTGGGTAGTTTGAATGAAAGTCTTGAGTGGAGCTGTGTATGATGGGGTGATTTAAAAAAATAAAACTGCTTAGGGGGAAATAAAAAAGGAGTAATTATCTCATACAAATTAGGCATGAAAGGTAGAATTGATACAGAAGAAGAAATTAAATTGGACGGCTGGTAGTGCCAGAACCTTACAACTCATCATACTTGGGTTAAAGAGGGAACAATATATACATTTAGAAAGGTATAAAAGGCTTGTAAGTTTAAAAAGACATAAGAGGGAGAGGGGATAGGATAAGGGAGTGACTTTTAGAAGGTGAGTAGATTAAAAATTAGGAAGGGGAGGTGGGACAAGGAAGAAACTTTTAGACAGATAAGTAGATACAGGTGGAGGGTGGGAGAAATGGATAAGGGAGGAACCCTTAGAGGAGTGGGTAGGTTAAGGAATAAGAGGACCAGGTAATGGGTGGGAGTAAATTAGATAAGATTGGGATACGGTAATTAGAGTGAAAAGGGTTGTGAGGAAAAATGGGATGGATAGAAATATTCAAGTAATCATAACTTTGAATGTGAATGGGATGAATTTACCCATAAAATGGAAATGGATTAGCAGACTGGATTAAACATTTGAATTCAACAATATATTGCTTTCAGGAAACACAATAAGAATACACAGTCAAAATAAAGGGCTGGAGTAGAATTAATTACTTAAAAACAAAAAGGAGGGGTAGTAGTCATGATCTCAGACAAAATTAAAGCCAAAATAGATTTAATTAAAAGAGAAAAACAGGGAAACTACACTATGTGTCACCAATATTATTTAATATTGTTTAGGTCTCATTTAAATATTTTAAAAATGTTGTCAAAATTATAAGAATATGTGTTATACCCCAATTGATAAATGCTCAAAGAATATGAACAGTTTTTTTGATGAAGAAATCAAAACAAAATAAAATCATATGAAAAAGTACAATTATCATTTATTAGAGAAATGCAAACTAAAACAGCTTTGAGATATTATCTTATACCTATCAGATTAATTAAAATAAAGATGCCCTTCAATTAAGAAATGGTAAACAAACTGTGTTGAATATGATTGTAATGGAATACAATTGTGATTGAAGAAATGATGAGTTGTTTGATTTCGAAAAAACATGGAAAGACTTGGACCTATGAAGGAAGATGCTATCCACCTCCAGAGAAAGAACTGACAAATAGAAATGTACATAGCATCTTACATAGTCTATATATATATATATATATATATATATATATATATATATACATATATATATATGTATGTATATATATGTATATGTGTGTATTTTTATAGAGATGTATGTATATGTACATTAAAGTTTAATTATAGCCTTCTCTAGGTTGAGGAGGGGAAGGGAGGAAAAAAAAATTAAAAGTTCACAGCAGACAACAAAAGAAAACCTAGGATGAAGCACAAAAAAGCTTGGTAGCTTTGAAAACAATGTACAATATTTATTGATGAGGTACAGGCTCTGGGAGCCCCCTCCAGCTCTCCTTGAGTCCTTGAGGTACAGGCTCTGGGAACCTCCCTTGGACTCTTGATTAAATTGTCTCATTTGATGAGGCATTTGCATGAGGCAATAAGCCTTACATTGGGCCCAGAGCCTGTACCTCAAGGACTCAAGGAAAGCTCAAGAAGGCTCCCAGGGCCCACACCTCTTCATTTATTATATAGGTTTTCTTGAAATGAAAATTTTTTGTTTTATATTGAATCTTCTCATGTTCTGTTGTGTACATGGAAAGGCTTTTTTTTTCTCCTCTCATCTTATATTTAAATTTTTTTAAAAAAGAAACTAAGCATTTTAAAATTGAATTGTGGTGCTTCTATTTGCCAAGACCATGGTAGATAGACAAGGATGCTCAACTCTTCAACTTGACTAACATCTGGTGCCCCAAGCAAATTTTTGCTTAACATGCTTATCCTATTATAGGCTCTTGTACAGCCCCTTGTATTTAATCTTAGCTGACTGAATCAATTATTTTAACTAACAACAAAAACACAAAGATCATTTCAATTTCCATAAGATTATCCTCTTAGGAAACTTCTACCCTAAATAAGGTTATAACCATAGTTGAAACCCTTCTATTAAATCCATTTGGCTGGATTTCGTTTAATATGACCATTTGCTATTAATTTTCCTTTATGATTTGTACTTCCACTTTTATTCAATACACCCCTTTATTTAAGCAAGATAAATTGTTCAGGCAGAGGGGGGAAATGGTTTTGTTGGGGTTTTTGTTTTTTTGCTTATGAGCATTTAAAAAAATGTGGCCTTTGATTTGGGGAATAAAGTGCACTTCTTTTTCCTTCAAGAGGAAAAATAAACCCTTTACCAATCTTTTTTAATTATTTGAAGTTCTTGCCAACTTAAGAACTCTTGGTGGTTTAAAAAAAAACAAACAAACCCTCTTTCTCTGCTGTCCAAATAAATCATGAGACTTATAGATCTCATAAAGGGCCTCAGTTCCTGTGCAAGATTTGCACTCTTGTTAATTATTCTTGAATATACCAGATTCCAAGGACAAACTGCATGTCTATCATCTGAGGCCTGGCTTAGGTAGGTTTTGAGAAGCTAATTATTAGGATGGCTACAGGGTGAAGATTTTTAAAGCCAGATCATCTCTTAAAGATTGTCTACTAAGTCACAAGAGGGTTGAGATTTGGGTCAATGTACATATTCCCCTCACCAATAGAATCACTTATCAAAGTACTGCAAGATGGAGATCACCATGTTTCTTTATATTACTTCCCTTCTTTCCCTCCCCTCACCTTTTTATGCTCCCAAATTAAAGAGGAGATAAAATAAATAAGGAAACAGGTAAGGTATCATGGAAAGTACTTAGGGTTTGGGATAACAGGACCTAGAATTTGAAATCTTGCTATATAATTTACTAACTGTGTGACCCTGGGCAAATCACTTATCTTCTCTGGGCTTCAAATTCCTGAATGATAAAATGAAGAAATTTCTTAATAATATCTTATTCTTTTATAGTTTTTAAATCCTATAATCCTAATTTTTAAAAAATCCCCCACACACAATTTTTTTTTCATCAGAAGTAGCAGCAAAAACCTTTTTCAAAACTTAATAATGGCAATTGATGAGATGTGAATGATTCTGTGTTCAGAAATGAAAAACAATTGGCTAGGGTTCTTTGAGTAGACTTACTAAGGGTAGAAAGGATTGTCTAAGTTTCCTTCTCAAGAATCTTACAGTTTAATAGGGGGAAACAATGTGCAAACAACTTTGTAAAATATATATAGGATTAATGGGGGATAATCTTAGGGGAAAGGCACTAGCATTAAGGGGGATGAGGGAATGTTTCTTGTAGGTGAGATTTTAACTAAGACTTGAAGGAAGCCAAGAGGTAGAAACAAGGAGAGCATGGCATTTGGGGCATGGCAGATAGTGAAAATGCAGACTCACCAGATGGAGTGCCTTGTGGAAGGAAGCATAAAGAGGCCAGAGTCACTGAATTGCAAAGCATGTAGGGTGTAAGAAGATTGGAGAGGGTAAGGTTATAAAGAGCTTTGAATGCCAAACAGAGCATTTTATTTTTGATTCTGGAGATGATAGGGAGTCACTGGAGCCTACTGAGTGGGATGATGACATGGTCAAACCTATGCTTGAGAAAGATCAGTTTGACATTTGAGTAAAGATGAAAAAGATGGAAAGAAGTATGAAGTAGAAGGACCAATCAGTAGGTTGTTACTAGTTCTGGCATGATGAGGGCCCGAACTGGGGCAGGTCCAATGTCATAGGAGAGAAATGGAGATTTTGCAAAGGTAGAAATGACAGGGCTTGACAACAGATTGTATGTTTGGGTGAAGGAAAGAAGAGGTAAAGGTGACTCCAGGATTTACACCTGGGTAAGTGGGAGGATAGTGATGCCCTCAAGAGTAATAGGAAAATTAGGAAGAAAGAACATTTGGCAGAAAAGATAACGAGTTCCGTTTTTGACATGTTGAGTCTACAGGACATTCAGTTCTAAATGTGTAATTGACAGCTAAGGAGAAGTCAGGGTAGATAAGTAGATTTCAGTATCTGCATTGAGATGATAATTGAATCCATGGGAACTGATGAGGTCACTAAAGTGGCAGAATAAGCAAAGATAGTATAAAACATGTCAGCAAAAGTCTGTGACAGATTCTCAAGTTCATCCAGGGACTAAAAGTGAACTCAAACTTAGCTCTTTAATTGCTGGAAGTCTGTTTCTTTCATTTCTAGGTTGCTCCAGAAGTTTCCCTTAAGCATGGTAAATCTGCATCCCTCTTTGTCTTTGGCTCCCAATCTAGGATTGGGAGCAGTTTGGTGATACAATGGATAGAGTGTAAGGCCTGGAGCTAGGAAGGCTCATATTCCTGAGTTCAAATCTGGCCTAGCTGTGTGCCCGAGGGCAAGTCACTTAATCCGATTTCCCTCAGTTTCCTCATCTGTAAAGTGAACTAGAGAAGGAAATGGTATCTTTGCCAAGAAAACCCCAAATGAGATCATGAAGAGTTGGATACAATTGAATAACAATGACTTAATCTAGAAGTGGCCACCAGCTGAGTCAGGATAAATTTTAGGACACTTATGGGAAGTACAATATCCTCTGGACTTTTGGTAAGTAGAAGGTCCTTTTCCAATCAATGGGGCAAAAGCTATTGAGGAGGGAGAGGTAAGAGATTAAGACTGGCCTAAAGCCTCTCCATCCCTACCCCAGGCAGTTTCTCCTCAACAACATGCTGAAAAAGTCACAAGTTACAATCTCTAAAATTCCTCCCCTTCAGGACAACCTAGGGAGTGGAACAAATTCCTCAGCCAATTCTCCAATCAGACCTCTAGTCCTATGTCTTTCCTTTTAACAAATAGCTTTCTAAGAGTTTCTGTACTTAGTTTTAAAGTCTATGATTGACTAAGAGGCCTTTTCACTTAGTTAAGATTTCTTAAATTAGTTGGGGACAGCTTCATACCCCTCTTACAAAAGTATGTTTTTGTCTCTTCCATTAGAATAAAAGCTCAGAGAAGCAGGAAGACATTGTACACAATTACAGATACCAGATATATCATATCTGTGATGACTGACTTTGATAGACTTGGCTCATCTTAGCCAAGTCCAAAGGTCTTATGATGGAAAAGGCTATTCATATTCAGAGAAAGAATTACAGAGTCAATGCAGATTGAAACAAACTATTTACTCTTTCTTTTTGTTTTGTTTCTTCTTCCTCGATCATTCCATTGGTTATAATTCTTCTTTAAAACTTGACTAATGTTTAATGTGAAGGTATATGTACAACCTATATTGGATTTCACAACACCATTGGGGGGAAGAGGGGAAGAACATTTGGAACTCAAAAACTTGTGGAACTGAATGTTGTAAACTAATAATAAATAAATAAACAAAAACATGTTTGCTGCTTTCGGATTTGAATAAATAAAGCCCACATTTTCTGTGGAAAAAAAAAAGAATATAAGCTTAGGGAGCCTCACCACTTAGCACAGTGCCTTGCACATAATAAAAACAACTAATATTTATTTGCAACAGATTGTATGTTTGGGTGAAAGAGAGAAGAGTCAAGGGTGACTCCTAGGTTTCATGCTGGGGTAAGTGGGAATCATCAGGTTTGGGGGGGGGTGGGGATTCAGGGACCCCACCCCCCCAAAAAAAAGTAGACCAGAGTACGGAAGAGGGTCATCTGGAATGAATTCATGGATTGAAGCATTCTTTAAGTCAAGTTGGCAGAAGTTTATTGTTAAGGACAATATAGCGGGCAGAGCTCCTTAGGGAACTTGGATTCCTTAAGGAACTTGCAACTTAATAGGAGTGATGCTAAAGTTTAAATAGGAAAAGTAGTGGATTATCTGGTAGATATGTTAATTAGGTGATAACTCCAACCATGGTCACCTGCATCATTCACTACTGAAAACCAGGGGAAGGGGTTTCTCAGGGATGTATTTTTGGTCTGTTATGCCTGTAGCAAGATAGCTTTGAGATTTGATGTCTATAGCTTGACCTCTGGATTGAATATGATAACTTTGGAAATCAATACATGATAATTCTGTGGTTACAAGATAGTCCTGATTTCTTCAGAGGTCAGTTTGTTCTTGTGATGGAGAAAGACAGTGTTTTTACTGGGGTCCACTCATGAGTAACTGTAGGGAATGGTAGTTTGTCTTACTGGGGCCCACTCATGAGTTATTGCTAGGCATAGTGTCCTTGGGCTGGGGAGAAACTGTCAGGAATATTGTTTTGAGGCTGGGGAGAAATGTGATCTTGGAATTGGGGTCCAAGTACCAGCACCCAACCGCCCAAACACCCCATCAGGAAGATAGTGATGCCTCCAAGAGTAATAGGAAAGTTAAGATGAGAGAGCATTTGTCAGAAAAGATGAAGTGCTTTGCAAATATAGATGCTATTATTATCCACCCCCCCACCCACCCCCACCCCCCGCCTTTTGCTGATGAGGAAACTGAGGCAGAAAGGCTGAGTGGCTTTGTCCAGGTCAGCTATTATGCCTAAGAGAGAACTTGAACTCAGATATTCCTGACTAGAGGTCCACCACCAACTGCAACAATGATAGCTAACTTTTAGACTCTAAATTTTGAAAAATTTTTCCATATATTATCTCATGTTTGTTTGATTGAAACATGTTTTTAAAAAGAACAATGAATAATAACAATAGCACATCCAAATCTTCTCATGATAACCATTTTCTTCCCATGCATTTTTGCTCATTTAAATGGTAGTTTGATGAGAAGAAAGAAAAAAATAACATTCCTCTCTATCTCAGAACTTTTGTTACTCATGTCTGATTCATTCCTTCCTGCCTCATTCATGGCCTCTTTGTAGAGGACGAAGACTGAATCATAGGCATTCCAGATGAAAAACAATTCAGATTCAGTTCTAAGAGGTTTGGAAGCATTTGTACATGTGTTGAAGAAGCCTTCTGCATTTGGGAGTCAGTTTTGAGGGAAGTTTTAATAACCCTCTCGCGATGGAAGATTTTGCTCTCCTGTGTTTCAATAAGACGTTTATCATCACACTCATCATTTCGGGGAAATCTGGCTCTCCTATTCACGAGGTGACACAGCTTGAGACCCAGCAGTGGAAACTTGAGCTTGGCTGGGATGGGGGATGGGGAGGTGTGTAAGGTGGGGGCACGTGTTTTGGTTATGGGGCTCAGCTGCAGAGGAGTGCGTAGTAGAGACGCTTGAAGAAAGTTGAAATGAGAGGTGTGTATGTGTAAGTCCTGGAGGTGGGGAAGTGGGGGAAGAGTTGGTGTGATTGGCTTCTCTTGCTGCTGCTTTAAAAGCTCCCACAATGCAGCGCCCGGTGTCCCAGTTCCGTTACAATGTATCTCCTGGCAAAGGAAAGGGAGAAAAAGAAAGAGCGAGAGAGAGGGAGAGGGCCCAGAGGATAGGAAGAGAGAGTCAGAAAGCAGTTACTGTAACCAGAGAGCGAAAGGCCGTAAGAGGTACGCGCGCGGGCGCGCGCACACACAAACACACTCGTACACTCACTCACACACACTCACACACATACAAGCGCGCGCAGGGCAAAAGGGGAGGAGCCGCGCTGCTCCGCAGCCCCTCGGAGGCTGTTGGTGCACAGCCCCCAGAGCTAGTCAGAGTTCCAGACAGACGCAGACTGCCTCCCGCCCCCTAGCTTGATCCCAGCTGCAAAACAGCGGCGGCGGCTGCCCCCCTCCAGTCCACTGCGCTGCTGTTGCTGCCGCCGCTGCTGCCGCCGCAGCAGCTCCGGTGCTTTAGCCCTGGACTGGAGGTAGAGGTGGTGGGGAGGTTCTTCCCAACGCACGGACCACAGATTCCCTTCGCACACATACACACATTCCGTGGATGTGAAGCGTGTGTGCTTCGTGTGACCCCCCTCCTTAGAGTCCCCAGTTCTGCTGCCGGAGAAGAGGAGAAACCGGTGCTACAGTCTTGGGGGGACTCGCTGGCTGGAGAGGAGCAGAGCCTGTGCAACAGCGGCTGGAGGAGGAGGAAGAGTGTCGGGCTGCCCCAGCCCCAGTCGTCGCCGCCACCCGGGCAATCAAAGGAGCTTTGCAGCAGCCTGGGCTCCCCCGAGCCGCCCGAGTACCCGGTGCCCCGCTGCTGCCCTACACAGCTCCACTCGGCTAGATTCTGCAGCCTACGGGGGCGTTGCTGTTGCAAAACTGTAAGTATCAACTTTAGTTTGCTCTAAAGATTTCTTAATGGGCCTTCCACCCCTCCTCCTCGTCTTCCTCCTCCTCTTTCTTTCTCCAAACCTCCTGCTTCCTCTCCGGGTTCCTTCTCTTCCCCGCCCCCCTCATTTTTCTCTTTCTCCACCTTCTGTTTCTTTTACTCTTTCTGCCTCCTCTACCCACTCTTCACTTCCCTCCTCACCTTCTCTCTTTTATTTCGTGTTGAATTTGATCAGCCACACACACACTTTTCAGAAAAGTACAAGGTCGCCCCCCACCCCTAACCCTGAACCAGTGTCCTTGGAGAGAGAGTTGAGAGGCCACTTTTTGCTTAATTGAGGAATGGGACTCTCATTTCTTGGATTTCTACCCCCAGTGGAAATCATGTTTATTTTTCTCTCGTAAAGCGGGTTAGTGGAGTATTTCTATTTTTGTTGTTCTCAGATGATAATTTGTTTCGTTGTCCATTGCTTAAAAAAAAATCTTTCTGTAATACGCCCCACCCAGCCTTGAGTCCTACTGAGCAAAGATAAAGTAGAAGAGACATTAAAAGTAAATCCGAATGGGATTTAAAAGGGTAAATAGTACATTGTAGACAGCAAGATGACACGTTTAGGTGAGGTTTGGTCCTTGCTTGGTACAGCCGAGGATAGTCTTAAATCGAATATGTAGATTCTCTATGTCGGTTTTTCCAAAAAGAAACAAACTACATTTTCGTTTAGTATCACTGCCTGGTGTGGCTAATCATCCACTACGTTCTCTTCGTATTAAATGGTATTTTGAGTCACTTAGCTGTGCAGGTCAGCACTGCATCTTACGTTCATGAGTAGAGAAAGGGAGAAGATAGTAAGCATTTTTGTAGCGACTTACACCTGTCAAAGTAGGTAGGGCATTTGGAGGGACCGTGCTGGAGTGAGAAGGCTAGGTCAGGAGATCTTGGTTCTAAAGCTGGCTTTGCCACTTTGCTACCTGCATGTGTGACCTTGGGCGAGTCTTTCTTTTTGGGTCTCGGTTTCCTTATCTGTAAAACCTCTAATTCTATGATTTGAAAAAAATCGTAGTATTAAGTAAAAAAAAATTCTCATACTAGGCTTTATGACAGCTATAACATGTATCGTTTTTTTGTTTTTGTTTTTGTTGTTGTTTTTACAATGAGCTGTTATAATTTTTGACTTTTGACTAGATCCACTTTGTCTCCAGGAGGCATCCTTAATATTAAGCAAACAATACATTCTATAAAGGGAATCTGATAGAAGGCTCCAGCAGACTGAGATTTTTATTTGTTCAATTTGCATTGGATTATGTTAACAATTGCTGCAGAGTATGAAGGGGATGTTGATAAGTAAATATCATTTGCTTTCCCCTCTTAACTCAGCCAATCCCTTTCCTCCTCCCTTGGAAGAAAGGAGTGGTACCTATGAATTTTATCATTTTGTAGCCCCTGATAATGTCAAGTTTCATTTTATTATTTTGGAGGATTGGGAGAGGTGGAATGAAACAGTTACATCTGTAACCTGTAAATTCATAATGGAATTCTTTTTGTAAGCTCACATAGGAGAATACAGTTTGTAATGCAGTTTATACAGATTTAAGGAAATCTCTTCCTTCCTCAGTTTCTTTCTTTCTAGGATTTTCAAAACAGGAATGTCATGTTAGAGGTACAATTATGGTAATAAAGAGGGCAGTTTTCCCAGGATCATCCAATTAAAAGCTTTTCAGGACTTGGGATAGAAGTATGAGGTAGTAAATGAAAGTATTTTGTAGAAATGATTTAGTGTGTTTGAATACACTATAAAGCTTCAAAGTGCTGTAGGGGAAAGCTATACGTTATTAACATACATATCTCCTTTGAAATTTCAAAGGAGAAAAATGTTTGGAATCACTTTTCTTGTTATATTTTTAAGAAATGTGAAATTCAATAAGTATTTAGGAATTGCAGATTTAAACATTTTTGGCTTGCTTTTTTAGGTGGTGAATTTTTTTAGGTAGCTTAGAGCATGGCCTTTGCTCTCTCTATACAGTAGTGGCTAACTTTTTGTCATAGATGCCTCAAGCATCCTGTGAATTGATCAAGAATACAGAATCAGATTTATAGCTGAAAAGGATCTTAGAGGAAGTAAGTCCAGTCCTTTCACTTTATAGAAGAGAAAATTGAGGCAGAGAGTTAAGTGTCTTGCTTGGGGTCATGTAGGATTCTTTAGGATTTTATAGACTCAAACTAATAGTCCTTCTCTCCCCACCTACCTCACCCCCCCGCCCCCCCCCCCCCCTAGGAATAATAACAGTTGTTTATATTGCACTTTTAGGGACAGCTAGGTGGTGAAGAGGAGAGAGTACAGGGCCTGAAGTCTGGAAGACCTGAATCCAAATCCTGCCTCAAACACTTATTTAGTTTTGTGACTCAGGGCAAGTCACAAAGTGACTTTTTACCCTTTTTTACCTTTTTTTACCCTTCCCCCTCCTATTCCTTCCCCTCCCCTCACTGTTTCCTCATCTGTAAAATGAGCTAGAGAAGGAAATGGCAAACTACTCTAGTTTTTTTGCCAAGAAAACCCCAAATGGGATCAGGAAGAGTCATACTACTGAACAAGGTTTCCAAACCATCTATCTGTCTGTGTCTGTCTGTTTGTCTATGTCTATCTGTGTGTGTATCTGTATCTTTATCTATCACAACCACTCTGTGAGGTAGTTGTTATTTTTAATTTTTATTACTATTTTGCAAATGAAGAAACTAAAGCTGTGATTTGTTCATCTTTTAGAGGTCATCTAGACTAACTCTTCTATGGTCTACATAGGAATGTAGATCTAGGAACCTCAGGGGCCATCTAGTCCAGCCTCCTCATTTGACAGATGGGGAACCTGGTTTCCAGGGACTTTAAGTGATTGGCACAAATCACACAGGTAGTAGCTATTACAGATTGGATTTAACCCAGGTCCTCTGGCTTCAGAGCCAGTGATCCTTTTGACTATATTAGGCAGGTGGTAAGTTAGTGACACCCAGAGATGGGAAGTTACCTACTGGCATGTATATAGCAAGTGACAGAATCTGAATCTGAACCCAGGTCATCCAACTCCAAGTTCAATGCTGTTTTTAATTACCCTTCCTTACCAGCAAGGTGGGGGCAAACATTTGTTTGCTAGAGTCATCACAATTCTTTTGACATTGTGTCAGTCAAGGCATAATTACTTTGTCATCTAATCTGGAATATTAGGACAGCATACTTAAGCATTGTTAGAACCCATTCAAATGATTTCAAGGTCAATGGGGGTGGGAATGAGTAAGGGATATAGCTAGTTAGACAACCTCAAATGGTTAAATTTTTTACATCATTTTCTACCCATCCCACTTGACATGCTCATCTATACAAAGTAGATACCAAAGCTCAGGATGTAAAGAGAATTTCAACTATCATTCCTGAAAGTGAACAGCGGACTCAATTATTGCATCTGAAATGCCATCTTTGCCATTTTTAGCTTTGTCCCTCATTACAGAGACCAAATTGATAATCTCACATGTTAATTCTTTGCTAGTAACATAGATTACATGAAATATGTTTCACAGTTTTTAAGGGGGGAAACTGATACAGAAAATTAATTGCACAGTTATAAATTGAGCTATCTTTAATTAGTGTTACCCTTGTTTTCTCTTATAGATAATCTTTTCCCTAAGTACATCATTAAAGTAATTATTCTGCTTTTTACAATCTAAAATTACTGAAAGAAAAGGTCTTACTGTGGCATATTATTTTACACATTGTCATATGATAACACATGTTAGCTGTTGTTGATTACTTAGTGACAGACTTGAAAGAAAGGCAGTGAAAGAAAATGATGGTAGAAGAAGAAAGAATTCTACTTCTAATGACATTTAAGTCTTTTAATACTTAAGATATTTAAGCTGTTTAAGTATCTTATACAAGTAGAGAATTATTTAATCCATTTTATTATAGAAAAGCAGGCATAACAATAAAGGAGAGGTATTTTTAAATGGGCTACCTATAGGAGATATATTCCTTGTTTTTATTACTAGCATCAACACTAGTAGAATAGATGTCAAAAACTCAATTTGAATTCTTCTAGGAATAAGAAAACTAAAGCTCTTGTGACTGATACTAATAGGCTCACATGTGCATAGCCTTTAAAAATTTAAAAAGGACTTTTGCCACAAGAATCCTATGAGGTAGGTAGTATCTTCATTTCACAGATTAGGAAACCAAGGCACTGAGGTTGTTCAGAGTCACACAACTAATTGGTGTCTGAGGTGGAATCTGAGATCAGGTCTCCTGACTCATTAGATTTAGACTATGAGCCCTTTGAGATCGAGGAAGGACTGTTTGTAGCTTTTTTTTTCTTTTTTGTATCCTCAACATTTAGCACACTGCCTGACAAATAACAGGCACTTCATAAATGCAAGATGAGGGACTATCATACTGACTATACCTTTCCATAGTAACATAAACTTATTTGGCAGCTTTGTATGTATGATTCATTTCAACAAATACTTTGGAATTGGAATGCACTTATGTGTATCACAAACATACTTAGGTACATCAAGGATTTATCATTTTTTAAGTGCATATTTCCACACTAATGTAGAATTTTATAATTTTTTATTTTTTATAATTTTTTATAATTTTTAAAATGTATAGATGAAAGAGATGCTGGAGTTGAAAATTGATCACTCTGTAGCCTATTTTGAGAGGCTAAGACATTTGACATACTATCCATCATCAGTACTCTATGCCTTGAAACTTCTCCCTCCTGTCTACCTTCTGACTTCCCTGGCTTTTTTCAATTAGCTGAAGTCTCACCTGCAAAAAGTCTTTCCAGTCATAATCTTTTCGACTTCCCTCTGATATTACTCCCAATTCATCCTGTAAATGTCTTGATTGTACATAGTTGTTTGCATGTTATCTCCCCCATTAGATTGTGAGGAGCTTCTGGGGGGCATTTTGTTAGCATCTTCAGTACTTAGCACAGGGCCTGGCACTTCATAGTTGACTTACTGGCTGATTATATATGCATGGTCACAACTCCAAACTTTGGTAATTCAAAATGTTACTCTATTTGAAAACATAAACATTTCACATTGGAATTCCTAAATCCTAGCCAATTTAATGAGTTTATTAATGTCATTTGTACTTGTTACTTAGTTTACTTTATCAACTCTCCTTCAGAATTTTTACCCTATGCCTTGAATGATTGCCAATTCCTTTAAAAGAAAATGTATCCAGTTTCAGTGAAACTTGGAAGATACAGTAGACTCCTTTAACAATTTGTCAGTGCTCTATAGAGATCAATCCCTAGGGCATGATGAATGGGGTGCCTTGGCATAGGGCAGTGATTACAGAGGCAGATGGTAGAGGTGAGTTTCAGTGCTGTCTTCATATTGAAAAGAAAGTAAAAAGACATAGACTTCTTGAGGCTTTTATAGATACAATTAGCCTACAAACCTGCATTCTCATATACAAGTGGAACTGGATCTCCCCACTCCAAATATGCCTGCTTTTTTGTGTTGATTTTAGTCCAATTTTATTATATAAACCTGATTTGGAGTGGAGAAAAAGAAATGCTTCTCTTTTTTTCCTCTATGTATGCACATATGTGTGTAGGATGTATAAATATGCATATGTAGAGTGTGTATATGTACACAGTTCATATGTCTTATATCTCTATATATTTATCTATATCTATATATGCATATGTTGTCTTCTCCCTTAGAACATAAGCTCCTTGAGGCCATTTACTACTCATTTTAGTTTTTATATTCATCCTAGTATAGTACCTGGCATGGAGATGCTTAATAATTTCTTGTTAAATTGATTGAATATTATTTACCTCTAGCTAGTACCCTCTGGACATGGCTCTGACACTATGTATTTATTTGCATAATAAATTCTCTATATTTCATGGGGTAAGAGTGAAAGGCAGAAGATTTGTAATTTCCACCCTTCCCATTTAGTCATTCATCTGGCATTTATTAAGCCCCTACTATGTGCTTGGAGCGCCAGACACTGGTGATATGGAGGCAAAAGAGACAAAAAACCA
Source organism: Gymnobelideus leadbeateri (assembly GCA_011680675.1). Lineage (NCBI taxonomy): Eukaryota > Metazoa > Chordata > Mammalia > Diprotodontia > Petauridae > Gymnobelideus > Gymnobelideus leadbeateri. The sequence continues at coordinate 52,787 of WOXC01011697.1, forward strand.
GTCCCTGCTCTCAGGGAGCTCACAGTCTAATGGGGGAGATGACATGCAATGACTAGGTAGAAATAAGATGGATATAGGATTGTTGTTGTTCAACCTTCATTCTCAAAGAGGACCAGTGATATCAGGAAGCTGATATTTTGACTTGCAAGTGAATTGAACTTGAGTGAGGCAGAGTTGTGCAAAGTCATCAGCCTCACTCCTCCAGAGTTATCAGATTCCAGTGGGAAGGTATAGGTCAAAATGACTAGCCCTAGATGAAGTGAGAGACCTTGACTTTTTTAAGCTAAGGTCTTTCCCAGGATAAATTGGGCTGATATCTATTATTATCAGGAGAGAAGGGTAGCTTGGAGTAGTGGACAAAAAACCTGCTTTTGATACGTACTGCCTGAAACTTTGGATCATTCTTTTAACTTCTCAGTATCCCAGGCAGCTGTCTAAGACTATTAGTTGAGAGCTAATAGTTTGCTTTGGTAAAAGAAATTTTACTCATAGCTCCTTACACTGATTAGCTTATAAGGGTGTCCAAACTACCTCAGATAAATTCAGTCACCAATTGCATGTTCTTTTCTTTATTTTATTTAACATCTAGATAATAATTATAGAGGATTATTGTGAATATTTAGGAGACTCTGATGCAGTAATTTGTGATATTTGGAAACCCCCCAAAATGGTTTAAATTTTCACTAATATATATATATATATATATGTATATATATATGTATATTTGCAACATTAAAGTGTCTGTTTTTACATGGTTCAATATTCATTATCCCAATTACTGATTCTTCTTCCTTTTTTTTTTTTTTTGCCTTTTTGGAGGGCAATTGGGGTTAAGTAACTTGCCCAAGGTCACATGGCTAGGTTTTTGTTTGTGTGTGAGTTAAGTGTCTGAGGTCGGATCCGAACTCAGGTCCTTCTGACTCCAGGGCCGACTCTCTACTTACTGTGCCACCTAGCCGACCCAACTGATTCTTCTTTTGGTGGTTCTCAGAGCATCACAGAATCAGAACCTTACTTGCAACCTAGTTAGACTTATACCTGAATAGAATTCTTAGTATAACATACCTGCCAGGTGGTCATCCAGTTTCCCACAACCTCTTCAGGTGACCACTCCCACATTTGCATGGCCTTGAGCGTTAGAAGAAATAGAGTGAAAATCATAGACTTTCAGAAGGGATTGTGGTAATACATCACATGGTTTCATATTGATTTTGTTAATTTTGTTCTGTGTAATTCTCCCCTTCCTCATACACTTATTAGCTTGTGTGATCCTGAATAAGTAATTTAATTTCTTTGTTCTTTAGTTTCCCCATATGAAAAATGGGGATACTAATAGCTACTTAGGGGTTCTTGTGAGGTATAAGTGAAATAGCATATGTAAAGTGCCTTGCAAACTTTTGCAAACCTAAAAAAGTACTATTTAAATGCTAGCTATAATTATTATTGCAACTGATATAAGGAATCTCAAGATTTTAGTGTAGGTTTAGATTTGTGGGCATATGTAAGAAAGTATAGAAACTTGACAGTCAACTCAAATCTACAAGCACTTATCAACTGTGTGTGCCAGGCATTGTACTAAGCATTGGAAATACAAAGAGAAGCAGAAAGACAGTCTCTACCCTCAAGGAACTGATGTTCTAATGGGGAAAGGTGAAAGCTGAAAGCAAGGGGATGAGGAAAGAAGGTACTTTCCCCTTCAAGAAGGTAGGAGAGGGGCGGCTAGGTGGCGCAGTGAATAGAGTGCCGGCCCTGGAATCAGAAGGACCTGAGTTCGAAGCCGGCTTCCGACACTTAACCCACACAAACAAAAACCTAGCCGTGTAACCTTGGGCAAGTTACTTAACCCCAATTGCCCTAAAGGGGCGGCTAGGTGGCGCAGTGAGTAAGAGCGCCGGCCTCGGAGTTTGGATGACCTGAATTCAGAGATCAGATCCGGCCTCAGAAAATGAGCACCCACGCATAAATAATGACTAGCCGTGTAACCTTGAGCAAGTTACTTAACCCCAATTGCTTTAAAAAAAAAAAAAAAAGAAGGTAGGAGAGTCAGGAAGAGAACCCAGAGGGAAATGAAAGAGTGAATATAGCTGGCCTGGGCCTTCTTGAAAATGGAGGCTCTGGGAGGAACTAGACAATCAGAAGAAGGGATAGCAGGAGTGGAGGGATCTACCAAGGTAAGAAGGCTGTTGGAGGATGGTGGTGAAGGGTGATTGTAAAATTTTATAATGTAACTTTGTTACTAGACATTTTTGTCACTAGACATTTTTGGGCTTTGATTTCTTAATTTGTAAAATGGAGGTTTCATATCTGGCTTCAGATATTTCCTTGACTAATTGCACAAGTTTTCTCTTCTGTAAAAAGAAGGTTTGGTTAGATCAATGGTTCTCAAAATTTTTGGTCTCAGTGAAAAGATTACCCACTAAGAGGGTTAGAGTTGCTCTGGAGACCCCCAAATACCAACGTGCTGGGCCATGCTGAATGAATTCAACTCAAGTCTTTTTAGCCAAAGAAAAGTAAAATTTATTAAAAGCTCGCTTACATTAGACACAGAGTAAGTCTGTGCTAGAAAATTCTACAGTGCTCTCACTCTTCTATGGCACTCTCCTTATTCTATTGCACTCTCCCTATTCTATGGCATTCTATGGTGCTCTCACCCACAAGGTGTGAGATGGGGTCTTATATATAGAAGGTTGTGGGAGGAATCTAGGGGTGTCTAGAGGAGGAGTTTGGGGAGGGTCTTCAGGAGGAGTTAATGAGGTCAATGAGTGATTAAGGGTGGGACCTGGAGACCACAAACAATGGTGGGCTAGGCCAGTTCAAGGGTGGGAAGTCTAGCAAAGGACCTGCCTCATAAAATGGGATGATTCAATCAAGAGTCCAAGGGAGGTTCCCAGAGCCTGTACCTCAAGGACCTCTATCATGGTCTTAGAAAGCATCGAAGAGCACCCCATCCTCACCCCCTGCCCTAAGAACTTTTGTTTATATGGGTTGTGTCTATTGATATTTACCATATTCAAAATTAAAAGATCTTAGCAATATTATAAAAATAGTTTTGACCATGAGGACGTCCTGAAAGTGTCTCAGGGACTCAGGAATCTCTAGACCACACTTTGAGAGGATAAAACGATCTCTCCCTTGGTGCATAGAATCTATGATTCTTTGTTATTCCTAGTCAATGAATGGCAAAAAGCCTTTAGTAATTTACATTCCATGCTTATTGAACTCAGTTGGAGAAATTCCCCCAAATAAGCTTTGGGTACCTTGAAGGTAAAATTTGGCAGTATTCTGAGGATGATCTAAAATTCATTATTTTTGAAGAGGTAAATCAAAGCAACTTCATATTAGGAACAATAAGATCTTATTTATAATCCATTTTCCTCTTTCTATATTTATTGTGCTTTCTGTTTTATGTACTTTACATTATTTTAATTTTAAAGTCTTTAAAAGTCATTGTACAATTAGTTTTGTCCTTCCCTACCCTTCCACATTTTCTTGGATAAAACAATGACAGTTTCCTGAATATAGCTCTTAGAGAAAGCTCTGGGACTCTGGGGCTTTTCCTATTTCACTTCATTAAGATTCTTTTTTGAGGCGGAGAGAGGGTTCTATATCTCTTGTCATTAAGGTGTTTGGGGAAGAAATAAATTCTCCCTTTTAATCAAACATAAACAAACATTCCATTCTCACTTCCCCATCTCATTAATCTTGTCTCTTTTTATCTCTCCTTGAAAATTACCCCCACCTCCTACATACCCCATCTTTATTTTCCTTGTATTAATGATATATTACTTTGTTCACCACGTTTTCTTGCTCCATCTACTCAATCCTTTGCTGGTGGTGTTAGTATGTTGCCTAGATGCAGTTTCTTCCTAGTCCCAGAAGTTTCTTTCTTGAAATGAAGTCTTATGTATAAACCTCAGTTCTCTCAACCTGCCTTTTTATCACAGAAACTTAATCTAGGCATGAGTTGTACCCAGGAAATAGTGTAAATGATTGTTTCAGTCCCACAAGTAACAAGCAATTTGTGTACTATGTTCACTATTCACTCAACAACCATTTAAGAACTTATTTTGTGCAAAGGACTGTATTAACCCTAAAGGGAGTTTAAAAAGCTACACTCCCAGAGAGTTAGCCTGGGGTGATAGAAAGACAACTGGGAATTGGTGGCAAGAGCTTTGTGTTTGAATACCAGTTTAGATACTTAGAGGAATTTTGTGACCAGAAACAAACCACTTCACTGCTTTGAGCTTTCTCATTTATAAAATGAGAGCCTTAGACTTGATCATAGCTTTCTTATTTATATTCCGTTTACCTCACGCTTTGCCTTTATTGTTCTTTTTGAGATACGTGCTTTACATTCTTTTAATTAAAAGGATTTGAAAAATATTTATATATATATATATATATATATATATATATATATATATATAAAATTGTTTCCCTTTATTATCTTACGTATTTTGTTATTCCTTTAAAAACATTCGAAGAAAGGGTCCATAGATTTCATCCGACTGCCAAAGGGTGGGTTCTATGACACAGAAAAGTTAAGCACCCCTGTTCCAGGTGGTCTCTTTGGTATTTTTAGTCACTGACATTCTATTAATCAGTGAGAAATTCTGACACTTTTAAGCTCCGCCTTTGAAGATGGATAGAAACTAAGAGAGCCACCGTGCTAGCTGGCATCTTCCAGCTCCATCTAAAGTGATTTTCTTAAAACAGAAGTGTGATTATGGCCCTCAGTGAACTACAGTGGTTTTCTGAACTCCTTTGTTTGGTATTTGCCTTAACATTGACAGTCTTCTTAAACGTTACTCCTTTCTGTATATGTTACAGTCTGGTTGTGTTGGCTAACTAGGTTTCCCTCATATAGGATGCTCCCTTTCTCATTTCTGTCTTTTTGTTTTCAACTGTTTCCTCTCTGTCTTGAATATCCTCTCTTCCACTTCCTCCTCCCCTTAGAATCCCTGGCTTCCAAGACCCACTTCAAGTACCACTTTTCTTCCCGATCCCTACCAGATAAAAGTTCTTTCTCCTCTAAGGTTACTTTCTGTCTATTCTGTATGTGTATGAGTGTATAAGCACAAACCTATGTTTGTATATCATATATACATGTACATTTTTATATAGCTATATGTATGTTCTTATACATATTATGTCTATCATTGGAATGTAAGCTCCTTGTTGGCAGAAACTGTTTTTGCTTTTTCTGTTGTCTTTTCAGTTCCGTTGTTTCAGTCAGGTCTGACTCTGTTATCCCAGGTGGGGTTTGCATTTCCATCTCCAGCTCATTTTACAGATGAGTAAACTGAGGCAAACAAGGTGAAGTGACTTGCCCAGGGTCACACAACTAGTAAATGTCTGAGGCTATATATATTTGAACTCAGGAAGATGAGACTCTAGGCCCGGTGCTTTGTCCACTGTGGATTAAAAAAAAACAAACAAAACTCTGCTTTTTCTGTAGTAATCACATAAAAAGCAGTTGATTGATTGATGAGATGCTTTTGTTTTTTTTAATTGGCTAAAAAGAATGAACAAAATTAAAATAACATTCAGTTCGTGAACTGATAATGAGTGTAGTATATTCAGTCTATCTAAATGAACTAAATTGCTTATAACCAGTCAATAGTTCAGCCAGCTGACTGGACTTCTGCTAAGATTTAGTTTCAGTTCAACTCTAAATTATCCATTATTATCAACAGTTGGAATTGTGCTAACTTTCAAAATGCAGATAAGTCATATATCCTTTTTGGTTTTGGACTGCAGCACTATTCATTTTATAGTAGATTTGCCTTTCTAATTAAATTTTGTTTTGTCTAATATCAAAAATTATTTTCTGTGTGTAATAAGAGAAGGTGGCTTCTAATGTATTGGCAGTGAGGAGGAGGAAGAAAACAAGACTGGTGCTTTAAAGCTGCCAGGTCAGAGCAGGAAGTTGATCATCTATATACAAGTCCTCAGTTTGCAAGCTGTGTTTTATAAAAAGTCTATTTGGAAATAGCTTGTTTAGAATTTGGAGCTCATCTTCCCGAGAAACAGTGTTTTAAAGTGGTGCTTGGGATCTAGGCCAACCAATTTAACCCATCATGGAACTGAATTATATTACTATGATAGTACTGTTAATACTAAAAATTCTAAGCTAGTATTTGTGGTGATCTTTCAGATAATTATGGGATGAGTAAATCATTGGAGGGCTAAACTGGGAACCTGACCAAAAAATCTTGCATGGGGGATGTATGGTAGAGAGGTAATGGTGATATATTCGGAACATATCTCATACCCCTTCCTATACCCACTTAATATTTGCCTTGTTGAACTGAAGCCAGCATAATGCCTTTGTGACACTGCTACTCTTCTCAAGCTCTTGGGGTGAAGGGGGAGGTAAATTTGATCTACAGGGACTTAAGTGCCTATGTTAGGCACCGGGGTTACAAAATACAGAAAAGTATTTTCTGTTTTCAAGTAGTTTTCATTTAATTAGGGGAGATGAGTACATGTCTAAGTATATATACAGAATAAGTTAAAATAGAATACATGGCAAATAAAAACAAAGTAATTAGGGAGTGGGTGTATCTCTAGAAGTTGGGAGGACACCAGGCAAGACTTCATGTAGAAGGTGGTACTTGAGCAGCTGTGTCTGGAAGGAAAAAGAGAGATCCTAATGAAGAAGTGAGAAGGTTGTCTTATAGCTATCCCTCAGGCATGGCAAATGGATGACTTGCTCAAAGACATGGATAGAGAAAGTGGAGCTCCATGTGTAAGGGACCAAGAGAAAGCTAGTCTGGCTAGATCAAAGATCTTGGGGGTGGGGGTGACATAGTCAATAGAGAACCCCCCAGAGTTTATAGACTAGGGAAGGGACATGGTCAAATCTGCCCTTAAAAAATCACTTTGATAGTTGGAGGAGGATAAACTAAAGCGGTGAAACACTTGAGTCAGGGAGACCAGTAAGAAGGCCATTGCCATTGCAGTGGTCTAAATGAGAAGTGATGAAGGCCTGAACTAAGGTAGTTGTCTATGTGAACAGAAAAAAAGTGGTTCCATATGAGAGAAGTAAGTAGGGGTAGAGATTGTAGGAAATGGACAACTTACTGGATATGTAAGGTGAGTGAGTAGTAGAGATTGCTTTATGCTGAGGTTATGAGCTTTCAACAGAAATAGGGAAATTCGGAATAGTAGTGAGGTGGGGGGGGGGTGGGATGGGATAATAATGGCTTCTTTTTTTAGACATAGTGAGTTTGAGATAACTTGTCTAGGACATCTAGGACAATTTGAAATATCCAAGGGGTAATTAGTGATGTGGAAGGGAAGGCTGGATATATCCACTAGTCGCTTGCATAGATATAATCAAATCCATGGAACTGATAAAGTCACTGAGAGTCAAGATAGAGAAGAGGTCCCAGGAGAGAGCCTTGGGAAACATCCAGAGTTTAGAGGTTATGATGAACCAGCAAAAGAGACAGGAGTCATCGCAAGTCAAGGTGGACTACTAGAGAATGAAGCATTACAAAATCTCAAAGGAAGGAGCATCTAGGAGGAGAGAGTTGTCAATAGGATCAAGTGGGAAGAAGGAAGGTCATCTGATTTGGTAATTAAGATCACTAGTAACTGTAGAAAGCAGTTTCAGTTGAGTGATGTCATAAGCCATGTTCCAAAGAACTGAGGACTGAGTGAAAAAACCAAATCAAACCTAGAGTCAAGGAATAAAGAGTTTGCAGAGAAAGGGGACAGATAAGGATGAGCTTGAGGGCATGGGTAGGGGTTTTGTTTGTTTGTTTTATTTTGTTTTTTAAGAATGGAAGAGATGAGCATACTTGAAGGCAGGAGGGAAAGAATCTGAAGATAGGGAGAGTTTGTAGATTAGAGATTGAGGAGATGATTAAGAAATGGGGGAAAATGGAATCAAAGGGACATATAGAGGTGCTGACATTGGCATGGAGAAGAATTCTGGTGAAAGTAGGCAAGAGTATAGAGGATAAGTAGAGAAAATGTTAAAGAGTTTTTGAGAGGAAGAGGAGATTGTAGCAAATGACCTTAATTTTCTCAATTAAGAGATGAGAAAGTTGAGAGGGGGAAGGCATTTGTTAAAGGGGAAGGTCTGAGGTAGGCTGATTTCCCTCCTTATTAAGCACCCTTTCACACTGCCTAGCCAAAGACATTTTATTTATATTAATTATATCTGGGAAGTGCTAGTAGGGATAATCAAAAGTCAATAGCATTTTTCTTAGAGCTGGGATCCACTCTCCCCTAGATTTCAAGGGGTCTGTGGACATAGGGGAAAAAATTGCATTTAAAAACATTATTCTGAGAAGGGATTGGTAAATTTTACCAGATTGTAGCTTTGTTTTTGTACTCTGATCAATTTAATATGATTTTCTTTCGTTAAGGTAATCTTATATTTGACTTGCTTCTCTCAGGCCAACCAGAGTAAAAGGTAGGGACTCTAATTCTAAAGGCACAGCTTTTTGAGGACATCTGCTAAAGGAAAAACCCAGGTACCTTTGATTTCAGGATAGGTTCTTATGATTATTTTCTATGTAAATATAATCATATTTTTTTAGTAATCTTGACCAATTTCAACCTTTTCTTTTGAAATTATAACTTCTTATATTTTAGGTGTTTTGTATGGTTTTACAGGGTACTTTCACATGTTTTATTTAATCCTTAGAAGAGCCCTTTGAGTTATACTGTAAGATGGTATTTTCATAGTCTGTAATAGACCTGTACAACATATGGCAGGTACCAGAGGATTGCCACTGCACAGCCTCTTCTGTTTGTCACATGACTTGTGGCAGCCAACCATTGTCAGTCTGTCTCTAATCTAACCTATCTGAAGCCCAAAGAGGTGTTTACAAGTTGTACAGGTCTGCTCTAGAATCTAGAGTCTAGATGGGGAAAGGGAGTCTTGGAGAGGTTAGCAGCTTGCCTCTGGTCATATAACTGGTTAGTGGTGGAACACTGGAATTAGAGATTTAGGCTTTTGAGTTCCCTCTGTAGTGCTCTGTGTTCTGCACAATCTTGTTACTTCTTATATAGAGAATCTGAGAAGACTTTATTAGAATTTTCCCTTCTAAAACACAGAGTGTCCCAGAAATCTTGGTGCAGTTAAGCTTAATATGGCACCAAGACTTTGGGGGGGGCAAATTGTATTAAATATGAAATTTCTTATGTGACAATAGGTCTGGTGCTGGCCTGGAAACTGCAAATGCTCTCTCCCACAAAGAGACCAGTGCTTTGATCACTGCAAGTACTCGATTCTTGAGTGAGCCTGGCCTCACCCAAGAGAGAGCAGTTCATAATCTCTTTCTCATTGTCTTTGACTCTTTAAACCCCCTTACCTGGAACCCCAGGAGAATCATGGAATAGATGTGATTCATGTCCAAAAGGGATAAGAAAGGTACTCAACATACAGTGAATAGCACAGCTATTCATTTGCTCTACTACAAAAGAGTGCTTCAACACAAAAGACTCATAAACACACATTGATAGGACTTACACATGATAAAGTAATAAAGAGCTCCTATTATATTTTCCTGAGAGGTTGAGATTTGAGACATGAAAATGTGGAATGTTTAGTGGGATTGTTGAATGGGCAATCTACCTTCATCTCTGCTCTACATTGCCGAGCAGCTTCCTGGAAAGAACGATGAATGTGTACCAATCCAAAGCAGTGGTTGTATATTTTGTGAATGATGGTCAGGGTCTGAAAGATGGCCAGGGTTAATGATCCTGAGAATATATAAGGGAGTGAGCTAACTATCTTCTAGGGTAATGAAACCTCTCACCAGCTTGTCATTAGGACTGTTCTCTAACTGTACTAACTAGTGTCCTTCTACTTCTTATACTGTGCTGAACCAAACTGAATGCTCTGTAGATACTCTAGTCGTGTCCCATTTGGAATTTTACAAGGAACCTCACTGTTCCAGTAGAAAGAAGCAGTCAAATGTCCGAGTCAAATGCTTTTTCAGAAAGGAGAATTCAATAATATAGCGTGTTGCATTGACGTGCTGATAAATGTTTAACAATCAGCTGGGGGTGGGGAGGGAGGAGTGTGTTGATTTAGATCTAGATGTATTGGTACAGTGCATAGAGCACTGGACTTGGAATATGGAAGACATCTTTATAAATTCTGATCTGGCCTCAGACATTTACTAGCTGCGTTACCCTGGGCAAGTCACTTATCTCTTTTTGCCTCCTTATATTGTTCCTTATCTGTAAAATGAGGTAGAAAAACAAAGGCAAACTACTCTAGTATCTCTGCCAAGAAAACCCCAAATGGGTCATGGGAAGTCAGACACCACTGAAAAAAAGAAAACTGTATATGTGTAGATGTAGATGTACACATACACATATCCACATTTATGTGTTTATGTATATATGCATTTTATTTTACATTTTACATTTTATTGATAGGAAAGATGTTTAGCATGCAATTTATAAGAATAAAACATACAATACTCTTTTGTAAATTCCATATAGCCAATTGATTCTTACAGAATGCTTTCATTGATTTTTTTTTTTGCTGGACTCTTGTATCTGTAGCTAACCTGTGGTTGCAGTTCAACCATAATTTGATTAATGGAGATGTTTCCCAATCCATTCTTTTCCCAATGAATTGATTGTCACGAAATATAATGTGTTGTACTGTTAAATTATTTCTCACCCTTCTCTAAATTATATTGATTAAACTGAAACCTCTTCCAGCTTTAGCACTGCTGATTGCATTAGTGCTCACCAGCTTTTTGTAAAATCACAGGGACTGAAATTCTACATTATTATTTACAAAATCCTGAAAATCATTGAAATCAGTTTCATGTTTTAAAATATCACTTAAAATGATGCAATTTTTTTCGCCAACTATTTATGATTAAGTTATTTATAAGGGTATATTTGGTCATTTTTCAGTTGTGTCCAGCTCTTTGTGACCCCATTTGGATTTTTGTTTTTAGCAGATGCTAGAATGATTTGCCATTTCTTTCTCCAGCTCATTTTTATAGATGGGGAAACTGAGGCAAACAGGGTTAAATGACTTGCCCAGGGTCCCACAGCTAGTAAAAGCTGAGGCCTAATTTGAACTTAGGAAAATAAGTCTTCCTGACTCTAGGCCTGGCACACTATCCACTGCCTGTTGTCTTCCCTCTATAAAAGAAGGCATTGAGAAGAGTTTTGGCACTCTGCCCTCCAGCCCTTCAGTCAGAGGGGATAGGAGGCTGAGGTAGGTGGTGCTAACATCATAGTGGTAAGTTTAGAAGTGATGAGTTTGTCCTGGGAGGGACATCTTGTTCCATTAAGTTGAAGCCAGCCAGGGCAGCAGATTAAAAGTGGGAATTCTCTTAAAGTAACAAATAATGTTACCGATGCAAGATTGAATTGAAGATACACATTAGCTGTGTTTTAACAACTCTCTCCGGACTCTGGATTCCCGACAATTTAACAATCCGCTCTCTGAGCTAGTACTCACTGGCTCCAGCACACCATTGGCTAATTTGGTCTATAACTACAAGATAAATCTCTACAGACATTTCAGTAATAATTGCACAAAAAGTGATTATTTTTTCAAAAGAAGAACCTTATATTACACACTTTCTACTTTGCTAGAAGACTGATTGAATTCACCTTTCCATAATTCATTATGAAAGATTACATTTTGATGTGTGTATACATTTATGTATATATGTGTAAATGGACACATGTATATATTTATAATGTAAGTACTGGCAAGTTTCATATAATTAAGAACAGAGGAGACAATAGAGCTGGCCAAGATTTTTCCAAGGTTCCTTCTAAAGCTATTATTTGAAATTTGTTGCAGATATCCCCAATTAAAAACTGAAAGTACACTCCAAGAAGACAAGGACACTGCCTTAATTATATTTATGTTTTCCCAAGTACTTCACAGAACTTTGCAAAAGGCAGAGAACCTTAATACATGGTGGTCAAATGAATGAAGTGACTCTCGTATTTTAAACCATAAATTTGGAATATTATCTGTAATTCAAGTTAAAAACTGACACAATTTTCTGAATTTTCTGATTGTGTTCAACTTGAAATTCTCATTTTTATGTCTTTTTTTTTCTTTTTGGAAGGGGGAAGGTAGGGCAATTGGGGTTAAGTGACTTGCCCAAGGTCACATGGCTGGTTTTGTGTTAAGTGTCTGAGGCTGGACTCATTTTTATTTCTAATTCCCTGAATGTTGTATATAGTAGTAATATTGAATTTATATGGAGGATAGAATTCATGAAATATCAGTCTGAAATTGAACAGCTCTCTCAAAGCTCCCTAATTAAAATCCTGTACTTTTATGTTTTAGGACTTTATACCCAGACTTATTGACTCTGATTTAATATACAATTCTTGACCCCTGACCTATTTGTCTAGCAAACTAGAAGTGGGGCATAAACTGGTAGTAGCTGGATTAGTGACCTTTAGTGACAGATAGCTTAGAGCCTTAATGGGAGAAGGGAAAGAGCTAAAGCATAAAACTGCGACTGTACAATATTGCAAGGGATGCTTAATATCATAGAGTACCAGAGCTAGAATACCACCTTAAATTATCAAGAAAAGAGTAAATAAATCAATATTTGGTAAATTAAGAAAAGTTCATAACCAAACAAGAGGCTCATAGACTAAAATTGATCATTTTTGTTACATAAAATTAAAATTTTTTTGCACAAATTTAATAATGCTAATTAATATTTAAAGGGAAACACAATTTTAAACGAAGGGGAAAAATCTTTGCATCAGGTTTCTCTGATAAAGGTTTCAATTTCCAAACTGTATAAGGAATTGTTTCAGATTTACAAAAAACAAAACAAAACAAAACAAAAACCAAGCTATTCTCCAATTGATAAAAGGTCTGAGGATATCAATAGGCAGTACTCAAGAGAGGGAAGCTGAGCTATTGATAACTACATGAAAAAAAGCATTCAAAATCTCAACTGATAAAGTATATTAAAGCAATTCTGAGATTCCATCTTCTACTCATCAGTGACAGAGATGGCAAAAAAGGGAAAATGGTAGATATTGGAGGGACTGGGAAAACATATTGATACACTGTTGGTGATACACACACCCATAAAACTGATTGACATGAGACTAAAAAAGCCTAAGTAAAGAAATTTGGAATTATGCATAAAGAGTAGGTGCCCTTTGACTCAGCTATACCACTGCTAAATATACATCTATAAGATCAAAAAAGAGAAGATCCTTTATGTACAAAAATACTACTAGCAGTTCTTTTTGTGGTGGCAAAACCCCTGTGGAAACTAAGGGGATACCCATTTATTGGGTATCCATTTACTGAGGAAGGGTTGAATAAGTTGGATGTAAATATATGAAGTAATACTGTGAGAAATGAGGAGTAGTAGAATTGGTATTGTAATCTAGGGCTTCCCATTCAGTTATTTGCACTACAGTGGGGAATGACAGCTTCAGGTAGATGTTGCTCTATCTTACTTATAAGGTGGCACCATTAGGCTAAATTCATTGAGACTTTTCACTTTTCACCACACCTTTGATATCTTCTTCAGATCCCCAGTGAACATTTCTCTCAACACTTAAACTTCTGCCACTCCAGTAGGATCTATTTTAAGTCCACACAATCTAGTTAAGTTGCTTTGCCTATCTTTGCTTTAGTGCCATTTTGTGTTCTATAGGCATATCTGGGACTGGTAGGCTCTACTTTTCTTGATAGGGAAAAGAGCTTGTTATAAAAACTCTGAAAACCTTTTCAATCTGTGCTTAGTTGTTTTCCTTTGAATTTCATCTTTAAATGCCCTCAGGATGACTTTGCATAATTGGCTAAGCTTTCTTAAAATTGTTTTTTACTTTGCACTGCTTTTTTTTCTTCTAAAGCAAAACTGCTTATAATCTACCATTCTTATATGAATGAGTTCATATTATTTTAAATCTGTTTTGCCCTTTCCTGTGATAGCAATCTTTTTATTAGTCGAGTAAAGTAGTATTTCTTAAACTAAGGCACTTTCTAGGCTTTTATAGTCTGATGTCAGTTGGTTTTATATGTGTATGTATTTGGAAATGCTATAATTGGGGATGTCTCTATTCCTGCTATTCATATCCAGATTTTTGGAATCAACAACTTGTTGACGTGATTTTGATTGCATATCATACCTTTTACTAACTTCTTTTCTTCTCCCTTTGTACTTATTTGATTTTTTTATCTAAATAATCAATGGTTTGACTGTATATAGATAACTGTTTCAAGAATGATGCCTAGATATCTGAGTAACTAGTCATTTCTGCTCTGTTCAAATATAATAAATTGTGTGTGTCTTTTGTGTACACTATAGTGTTATTGTAGATATATATGTATATATGTGTGACACACACGCACACACACTTTGCCTATTTTATTCCTCATTCCTGGTCCATAATTTCTAACACCTTTAATTTTTTTTTTTTGTCTATTCTGAGCTCTTTGTAGAATTTCTCTCCAGCTTCATCCTAGATATCAGAAGTTGGCACTTTGGCTACAGTTTTTTCCCTTTTCCCTCTCCTTTCCCACTTTCTCCCTGGACTTAATTTTATTTTCATTTGACAAGCATATATTTTCTTCTCTCTCCCACTCCCTCCCCCATTAATAAAAAGGAAAACAAAACCTTTCTAACAGATATGCTTAACCAAGCAAAACAAATTCCCACATTGGTCATATCCAAAAAACTATGTCTCATTTTTCATCTTGAGTCCATCAGTTCTCTGCTGGAGGTAGCATTCTTCATTATCAGTAGTTTGGAAGCATGGGTGATCAGTGCATTGATCAGAGTTCTTAAGTAATACAGAGTTGCTTGTCTTTAAAATATTATTACCATATAAAATTTTTTCCTGGTTCTGCTCATTTCACTGCACATTAATTTATAGTCTTCTTAGGTTTCTCTGAAACCTATTTTTTTCATCTCTTATGGCACAATAATATTCCTTTATTCATATGCCGTAATTTGTTCAACCAGTTTTCAGTTCTTTGCCACTACCCAAAAAGAACCTTCATATTTTTGTACATATCAGTCCTTTTCCTTTTAAAAAATCTTTTGGGTATGGGATTAGTGTTTAAAAAAAAAAAACAACACTTAAATTTTGTGTAGTTGAAATTATCCATTTTATCTTCTGGGATCTTTTGTCCTGTTAGGCCATAAAGTCTAAAAGCTAATCTCTTTGTTCCTTTAATTTGCTTGTAATGTGACCTTTTATATCTAAGTCATGTATCCATTTGTATTTTACCTTGATATGTGGTGTGAAGCTTTGGTCTAATTATTATCAGGCTACATTCCAGTTTGTAATTAATTTCATAATGTTCTTGGATAGGATCTCACCTTGAGAGTACCAGTAGCTAATTTTAAATTTGTTATAGAGGCTCCTTCTTCCTAGCCCTACCCCCTCACCCTCATGGTGTCATTTTTAAAATGATAAGAACTAAAAACAATTTTGAATGGCCTAAAAAATTTCATTGTTATTTAAATGTCTAGCCAAAATATAAGAACTTTTTATGGAAAATTTTTTTCTTAATGACTTTCATTGCTATTTGAATACACCTACATTCTATATTAAATGTGTATTAAAATGTACAATCATATACTTTTGTAAAAAATTGCTAGGCAATTTAGGGGAAGCTTTGTGGCATAGAAAAGAGCACACAGGGTTGAGAATTGGGTGATAATAGGTTCAAGTTTGTGATCTGTTCTTTTGCTGGATGTCCTTAGGCATGGCACTCAATTCTCTTTCCTTAGTGTAAAATGAGATAGCTCATAGCTTGGCCCAGGTAATAAACAACACAGATTAGATTTGAAAACAGATGTTCTGCATATAAGTCCAGTACTTCTTCCACTCCACCATGCTAGCTGAACAATGGGTCTTCCTAACTCAGATTTAGATCCTCAGTTGTCTTTTCATTCATGACAAGTCCACGTTTTCCTTTGACTTAAGAATTAAAGACTTGAGAGTGCTTAAGGAAGGACCATTGCTGACATTTTTGAGGTGTTTTTATTGAATGATAAAGATATTATTTCAATAATATCATTCAAAGATATTAAATGATAAAGATATTATTTCAATGATTTTTAAAGAATGACATGACATTAATCCATTTTTCTAGTTGTTATAATTTGCCTGGTGCCTTAGAAAAATTGTCATTTTTGCTATTAAAAAAAAAAAGCATTAGAAGCATCTCATCTCGGAAATATTGAATCTCCTTGCCAAGTGGAGAGGCATACCAGCCAAAGGCTATACTGGTTTAGTATACAATCTCATTTGCAAAACATAACAGAGAAAGATGACAGAAGATTATAGACATCTTCTTACAAACAATGAAAAGCAGTTGAAAGAAAGTTTGGCATAAAACCCAGATAAGCAAAGAACATTGGTAGATAAAATTGGAAAGAGGACAAAAAAAGATGTGAAGTTGAATGAATCTTCCAGTGTTTGTATCAATTCTCATCAGTAGTGAGAGGAACCATCACATTTGGTCTCTTCTGCCTCCACACTGAATGCTTTCTGGGTGGAAAAGGCATTGGTGTTGGACTTGACCAAATCCACTTTGAAGGCAACACAAGTTTAAAGGCACTTAGGGATTGGTGTATACATATAAGTGTGTATGTATGTTCACACACATATATTAAATATACATGAATACATATCTATAGTTTTATATCTCTATTGCTCTATCTGTAATTGCAAAGAAGGGAAGATTCCAAAAGAAGGGAATGTTCAGAGTGAACTCCTAGAAATCTTCAAGCAGAAGCCTGGCTTATTGGAAATGTTATACTGGGGATTCCCTTTCATGTGTGGCTTGGTTTCTATGGTCTCTGAGATCCCTTCTGTGATTCTTTGATTCTGAGTAGTAGCCACCTTCCCTTTTTCTCAATATTTGATGGAATTTGTAGTCTCCTTGATGGGAATATATATTGCTTCCACCAGAGCACATAATTGGAACATAATCTAGTTGGGAAGGGACCCCAGAACCTGTCTAGTCCAACTGCCTAATTTAGATGAGGAAGCTGAAGTTTAGAGAAGTAAACATCAGGCCAGCGATTCCAGTTCATGCCAGTCTGTCAAAGCTTTTATTTAAGTGCCTACTATGTGCCAGGGACTTTGTAAAGCATTGGTGATACAAAGAAAGGGAAGAAATAGTCCCTGTTCTCAAGGAGCTTACAGTCTAATAGGGGAGACAACATGAACACCATCATAAACAAGCTAAAGTCAAGATCAATTTATCAAATTATCTTCAATTTAAGATAATAGCTGAGAAGGCGGTAATTTTAAGGGGGATTGGGAAAAGCTGCTTGAGTTTCATGGGGACTCAAGTGTAGTGCCCCAGGTTCATCACTCCAGTGCACCAGGCTATTCATGTCAACCTGCATACTTCTTGTTCATATTTTTCTATGTGTCCTCCATCTGAGTCTGGTCATAGCTCATGAATATCATAGAGGCCCTCCGTTTATGATCTCTTACTTGTGCTCCATACATGGCCTGTATTTGAATCCTCTTTCTGACATTAATTACCTTCATGCCCCCAAGAATTTCACAACCTCTCCTGCCTCACTTTGTCTGTAAAATGGGAGGGTTTGATTAGATGGCTTCCAAGGCCTCTTCAAGCTCTAGATTTATGCTCCTTTTCTAGTAATACAAGATATTACTTGTATTATTATATTATTTCATGATATCTTATGTAGTGCTTTTTCCATTTCTATATTATAATCTAATTGCTTTGCAAAATTGTTTTGTATTCATAGTTCAAACATGAGAAGGGAACAGATAAATTTTTGTACACAATTTTCTATAGTAATTTTAGATAGGTGCCACAGTGCCCTGGAGTCAGGAGGACCTGAGTTCAAATTCAGCCTCAAGACACTCAACACTTACTAGCCATGTGACCTCGGGCAAGTCATTTAACCCCAATTGCCCTGCCTTTCCCCCCCCACCTCCAAAAAAAAAAAAGTAGAGGACATGAGGTCATGTTTATTTGATTTTTTTCCCCATCTTTTGGCAGAAGCAAAATGCAAATGAGTTTTTGTACATATGTGTAGCAGCAAGCACCCCAGCATCCCCAGGGTGGCTGCCAACACAGGTTCTTAGATCTGTTTTTCTAAAGGAAAGCAGCTCAAAATGGGTTAACAGTCTTGCTTTAATCAGTCAAACATATCATTTACCTAGTTCAAGGGGAAAAGGTCAGCACCCCGAACTTCAGAGTATACAGATAGAAACATTTCAAGCAGTTAGGCCTCCAACTGTCCAACCATTACATCTATACCAAATCACAGTTACCAGAGAGGGAAGCATCAACTTCTGGGTTTTTCAAAGCTCATCCAGTCAAATCACACAACACTTCTCAAAGTAAGCCCCAAAACAGTCTCACAACAGGGATTAATTATATGGCCTTCTCCAGGCTCAGAGAATTAGCAACCCTCTTGACCCACTGCCCAGTCACAAAGTATCTCTTGAAAAATAAGACTCCTGCCACAGGCTCTAGGTGCATGTAAGCCTATCAAATGGCCTAGGGTCAGGGAAGATCTTAAATTTGCATTTCCATTACAATATGTTAAAATGTATAGGACTGTATGAATAACTTTGGTAATGTGGTTGAGTAGTGGCTTAAAATAGGAAGATGGTGCTCATTTAAGTTGTTTTACTAATGTCATAGAAAATTTCCTTTTCAAAATCCAAACAAAAGAAGGCTTCTTTGTAATTTAAATGGAACCAGTTCCATTTGTCTTTGGAACTTGAAAGTCTCCTCTGAGTGCACAGAATTTTGAAAGAGATTGCTGAATATTCACACTTAAAGTACAATATGGAGAAAAAATGCATATTGTACAAATTGAAATGCAACTGGAAGGGAAATTTAGTGTGTGTGTGTGTGTGTGTGTGTGTGTGTGTGTGTGTAACATCTATTTCCACGTGAATGTATGTCTGTGTGATACACACAGATAACAATAATTAAGAATTAGTGTTCTTGGAGCAAACACTACAGATCATAACCTGGTAAATTTGGCACGGTAAAGTGAGGGAAAATAATTCCCAGGATATACTAAAGCAATGTGAAACTCAAATAGGAACAGGGGTAATGAATTCATACATAAAGATCCCTGTCTACCACATATTGAGTTTTCAATGTAATATTAGCTACGCATTATTATATTTTAATTTACGTTGTTAAGCATTTCCCAAGTACATTTTAATCTGGTTTTGGACACACTTGGGAAATGTGACCCATGCTTAATGTTTGAATGCTGGGAGTCTGTGCCCTTAAGGGGAGGAAGGCCATTTGGTAATTTCTATCTAAACTTATCTTCCCACCTAATTATCAAGAATAATTATTTGTTTCTCCATACCTGGCATCCAAGAAGCCTGAGGGATAGATTGACAACCTTTACAACAAACAGATCCTTTAAGGGAGAAGGATGAAAGAGGTCTTGAATAAATCAATCAATAAACATTTATTAGGCACCTACTATGAGCCAGGCACTGTGCTAAGTGCTGGAGATACTAAAGGAGGCAAAAGACAATTCCAACCTTCAAGGAGTTTGAACCCAATCTTCTGACCTCCCCCGCCTCAACCCTCAAAGTATCACCTGACAGCCATAAAGGACGTCAGAGATCATTAAGTGCAGGTGTGAGCAAACCATGGCCCTGGGCATAAATACTTTTTCCTATGAGCTGTGAATGTTTTTTTGGACACTGAGCTAGGAAAAGTTCTGGCAGGATTTGGCCCTTAGGCAGTAGTTTACTAATATCATTCTAGTCCAAATTCTTGATTTTTACAGATGGCAAAACAGAATTAGTGTTCAGCAGGGACTAGAATCTAGTACTCCTGACTTCCAGTTTAAGACACCATATACTCTTCTCCTCTCCTCTCTCTCTGTGTCTCTGTCTGTCTGTCTCTGTCAGTCTTCCCCTCTCTATCTCTTTCTCTCTCTGTGCCCCTGCCTTCCCCCCCTTTCTTTCTTTTCTTCTGCTGTCCCTCTCCCTTCATCTTCTCCCTCTCCCTTTCTCCTCTTAGTCTGGTTAAGACCTTAGATACCTCCATCCCAAGTCTGGGGGAGCTACCCCTGATTTCACATTGGGAGCCTGCTCAGGTCTCCACTTTCACGATTTGTCACTGGCCTTTGGTACATACATCAGGGAACTCTCCTGAGGAGATAATAAGAGATAATAGTGGTAGAGAATGAACAGTCTTGGAACATTTGTGATCTGTGCTAATGAAGAAAGTAGAGACACTTAGGAAATCAATATGTTAGCATATGCCTGGGATGCTTAGATCAGCTGACTGGAGTGTGGTGCCAATGAGGTCAAAGTGGCAGATTTGTTCCCCAAATAGACCTTTTCCTAAATTAGTCATTTTATAAATATGTATTATTTTGGCACAAGGGGAATGGGACCAGAGTGGGACCAGGTCAATCAAATCCATTACACTACTGGGAAAATTATTGAAAATATGTCATATTGGTAAATTAGTAGTCACTGTGTTTTTTTCTTAAAAGTATAAAGTGGGGGCAGCTAGGTGGCACAATGAACTGGCCCTGGAGTCAGGAGGACCTGAGTTCAAATTCAGCTTCAGACACTTAACACAAAAACTAGCCCTGTGACCTTGGGTAAGTTACTTAACCCCAATTGCCCTCCAAAAAGCAAAAAATAGGAATATGATCTATTGGTAATGGAAACTGTATGCTTTTACCTAGTTGTTTTTTTTTTTAATTTTATGTGAGCTGCTTTATTTTTATTTTTTTTGCTTTTTGGAGGGCAATTGGGGTTAAGTAACTTGCCCAAGGCCACACGGCTAGGTTTTTGTTTGTATGGATTAAGTGTCTGAGGCCGGATCCGAACTCAGGTCCTTCTGACTCCAGGGCAGGCGCTCTACTCACTGCGCCACCTAGCGGCCCCTTGTTTTTTTTTTTTTTTTAACCAGCAGGTCTTTGATTTTAATGATGACTCAAGTTCTTATTGTATTGTATTATATTGGAATGTATTGTTCATTGTACTCTGACAACTTGGTGAAACTATTCAAATCATGAACCTCAATTATATTTTGAATACTTTTCTTTTAAGCTGTCTGCCCCAACAGAAAATGGGGAACTCTGCTACCTGTCATTCTTATGCATTCTTGAATATATGTGATATCTGTTTTAGGAAAGAAAAAAGCCCCATAAAATGATTTTGCTACATATTAAATTCTTATTCCTCATTAGCTTCCATTATACTATCAGATTCCTACAGAAAAGAACAGGGTAATTAAATCACATATAAAACCACAACAGATCTTATTAAGGGAAAAGATTCATTTTCCAATAAAGTATTCAAAATTATTAAAATACTGAAAAGACTGGAAAGTGAATTATTGACATGAAATGATAGCACAAGCAAGGTAGGTTTTAGGAAAGGGACTTGCCAACTCACTCTCTGAATTAAACTTTCGTTACTTCACATTTCCTTACTACTCACTGAAGAAAACTTTTTTTTTGGGGGGGGGGGGCAAGGATTTCCTAAGATAGCTGTTTTGATGGACAACTCAATAGTTCCCTATAGTACTTGATCTCTCTTTGAAATGTTAATGATCACAAATGACCAGTTCTTGTTCAGTGACAACAGAGGTTGGCATAATTTCATGCCAGTGATGTAGTTAAAGCAGAATCATGGGGGAAGGGAGGAGAGGGATTTGTTCACACTATTTTCCCACATAGCTAAATCACTTTCTTGGAGGGAGCGGGTATTTAAATAAGAAAATGAAAAAGACCTCTGAAATTCAGAATGAAATGCTGACATTGGAATCTTTGCTTTTTAGACAGCTTGTAAACATTCAGACCTTACCAGGGTACTGGGGATGGGACTTCCTACCACAGCCACCACCCTAGCAGCTATTTTTAGTTCAAAACTGGATTATACTGGGTTGGTAGTGGTAGCAAGATGCCCTGGGGCCACACTGGTTCAGAGCAGCTGGCAAATTCCATAAACCAAGGGGTTCAAGTTAAGAATATTAAATCAACATGCTAATTTATAAACATTCCAGGTTAAATTCTGTTAGACTGCCATAGGCTGAGAGATACTTGTTTATTTTGGGAAAAGGGTGAAAGGGAAAAGACTTTTCAAATACTTCAAAATGCATCTGATTTATTTCAGTATGAGTTTTTGTTATTTTGTAAAATTCTCATTAATTACAGCTTTCCAAAAGTAGAATGGTCTTCCATAGGAAATAATGAGTTCTTCATTACTGGTGATATTTCGGTTGAAGTTGGTTGATCTCTTGTTCATTGTTGTAGATGAGGTTCTTGATAGAGTATGGACTGGACTAGAGTGATTTTTCAAAGGTATGTCCAACTTAAGGTTCTCCAGTTCTATGAAATATAACTAAATATTTGGTAAGAACAAAAATGGTGTCTGAATGTAAGCTCTTAAGTAAGGTTGGGGATCTTTTTCCAGTGCTTAGAACAGTACTTTCAATACAAGGCATTTATTAAATATTTGCTCAAATGAATTGAATGAATGTGCAAATAAGTAGATATTAAAAACCATAATAGGTCAAAATATATCATTTCAAGCATTTTCGTTTAGCACTGATTACATTATTTACTTTGTCCATATTTGGGACTGCATTTTTTTTTTAATTCCAAAAACATTTTTGGAGATAAGCATGAAATATTTTTAAGTATGCTATTTGGAATTATGTTCCTTTTAAATGAGTATGTTATTAGCAATAATAGCAGCTTGCATTTAGATAACCTATTTAAAACTACAATTTGTGAATCAGGTTTTTAAAATGGATCCTTGCAAAGTCCCATAAAATAGGTGTGAAAAGTTTCCTTTTTCTGAATCAGTAGCTAAGGTACAGATAGTAATTCTGTTGTGTAGGATCATACAGGCCAGTGGGGAAGTAAGAACTTCAGTCTCATCCTGATCATAAACGACCAGTTTAGGGCATTAGCTTACTAGTCCTTGTCTTATATTGTTTCATATCAAAGTTGTTGTTTTTTTTTTTTAAGCAATTGGGGTTAAGTAACTTGCTCAAGGTAACACAGCTAGTTATTTATGTGTGGGTGCTAAGTACTGAGGTGGAACTGATCCCCCAGGGGTCATCCCAACTCTGGGGCCAGTGCTCTTACTCACTGCACCACCTAGCTGCCCCTCAAAGTGTTTTTCAAAAGCCTTGACCAAATAGGAAGGTTTTTTGACCAAGGAGGAATTGACCAAATAGGAAGGGTTTTGTTAAAATTACAAAATTTCCTCATGTAAAAAATCAGGGCCACTATTTCAAAGTTTCTTCCAGCTCATAAAAAGTCAATAATTATTCCTGTAGTGATGCATACATTGTCCAAATGACTGGTAGATACAGTATTTCAGTATTTCTTGTGCAGCATTCCATTTTACATTGCATAATGAGCTGCCATGTGCCCACTACAGCTGAACATGTACTCTATTAGTAGCATTAGCCTGTAGATTGTGCTTGGTTAGTGACCTTGGAGGCATTACGGTAAATCAGTTCTTCCTCAGATGTCAGAACTAAACTAGGAGAAGATGGGATACTATTCCAGAATGTAATCTATAAGACCACCTTTTCAAAGAGTTCAGTTTCCAAAGAAGTCTGTTGACATAGTAACATCCTGTAAGTAAAGAAGAACTCTTAATTATGGGTCTAACATTTCAGGTTACAAAGGCATACACTAATCTCTCTATAAAAGTAAAGCAGTATAATGTTCTTTCAATCTTTAAACCACTTCATTTCTCCAAGTATTCATTGAACATGGGTCACCCTTCTAAGCTTTGGTTTCTTCATTTTTAAAGGATGACAATATTTGTCAACATGATAGGATTGTTATAAGGATCAAATGCAATAACATATGTAAAGTGACTTTTGAAAACAAAATGCTATATAAATATAGCTTTTTACAGGATCACAGATTTAGAGCTGTAGGGGCCATTAGAAGCCTATCAAGTACTTTCTGTCATGTAGAACCATGCTGAGCAATAAGATGTAGTAGCTGAGTTCTCTTTTATTCATAATTCTTACTGTTACATGAAGATAAAGAAATTTTTTAAAATCAAATGACTAAATTATAATAAAAGACTTTTAAGGCAAATCAGGAAGCTATCTTATTAATACTATATACTTGATTAGTCCTTCATTAACTGTGTTCAACTGTGAAATTAACTTTATAATGACATTATTCCGGGGTAGAATTGTCAATAAGATGACAGAATTTTAGGTGACTGTTAAGCTGAAGTGTGACATGGTATCACAGATGTTTCAGATGGCAATTGTAAAATTTCATTCACATAGTTTATTGCACAAAGCAGCAAGACTTGTTTTCTGACTTGGCTTATGGAGATCATAAGCCATACTGCTAACCCTTATGTATTTGGGAGTGCTAATTACTTCAATAAACAAGGGGCCATATGTGCTCACAGTTTGAAGGTGAATTAACTCAGCCCACTAGATTCCATTTAATAATGGCATTTCTCATAGGGGCATAAAATGGAAAATTTCAGTGTTTTTCTCTAGATCTGGGGAGCCATATTTGAACCGAGCTTGATTATGTTTGATTCATAACTGTTTCCCCCCACAAATTATTTTTAACTTTTTTTCTTTATTTTGAGTGCTTCCCTTCCCTTTCCACTCACCTTCCCCTCAAGAAGACAAGCAATACGATATTGCTCATACAAGTGAACTCATGCAAAACATTTCCATATTTGTCATGTTAGAAAAACAAAGCAAGAAAAATAAACTGGAAAAAGTATACTTCAGTCTGCATTCACAGTTCATCAGTTCTCTCTGGGGGTGAATAGCATTTTTCATTATGGGCCTTTTGGAATTGTCTTGGATCATTGTATTGAATAGAGTAGCTAAGTCTTTCACAGTTGATCATCATGACAATATTGCCGTTAACTTTCTATAATCTAGTTTTGCTCACTTTACATTAGTTCATACAAGTCTTCCTAGGCTTTTCTGAAACCATCACCCTTATTATTCATTTCTTATAGCACAATAGTATTCCATCACAATCATATAATACAACTTGCTCAACCACTTTCCATTTAATGGATATCCTCAATTTCTAATTCTTAGCCATCACAAAAAGAACTGCCATAAATATTTTTGTACATAGAACTCCTTTTCCTTTTTCTTTGATCTATATGGGATACACATTTAGTAGTGGGATTGTTGGGTGGAAGGGTATGCACAGTTTTTACAGCCCTTTATATTTGAGAAAGGAGGCCTTTATCATAAACATACCGTAAATTTCACAAACACACACCTCCCACCCTCTACCCCTTCCCCGTTTCTTGCTTTTCTTCTATTTTGACTGCATTTATTTCATTTCTGCAAAACCTTTTTAATTTCATGTAATCAAAATTATCCATTTTATTTCTAGTAATCTTCTCTACTTCTTGTTTGGTGATAAACTTCACTTATCCTTAGATATGACAGGTAAATTTTCCCATACTCTTCTAATTTACTTATGATTATTTACTTGGATGTCTAAATCACATTCCCATTTTAACCTTATCTTGCTATAACAAAAACATTTTTAAAAATTATGCCCATAAATGTTAAAGAATTTTATTTATTCCGCAAACATACATCTGCTCTGTAAAAGGCACTGTGTTAATCAATATGGCAGAGGTAAAGATTGTCTGCCCTCAATCATAATTATAATCTAATAGGAAATTAACACACACACACAAACACAAACTACAACACAATACTTAAGTACACAGGTAGCTCTAATCTCATTGATGGGGATGTTCCTACCAGTGATGTAGAATGCAACACATCTATACCTCCCCATCCTGTTTGACTGTAGTCTAGCACTTTTTTGTAAGTTTGCTACAGGTATTCTATACAAAGTGCTTTGAATGACTTTTCTATTTTCTTTTGATATTGGGAGAATGCCAGTGGAGAATATGGGCTGTCCTTTCATTGTGACCATCTTTTTTGATCACACATTTCTTGCTTGTTATCCTTCACCTGGGCTTCTTATTCATTGCAACCTGTTCACAACTATCATGTGTCTTGCTAGTGTCCTCTAAATGAGGCTCAGTCTTCATTTCTAAGAGGCTATATAGTGTTTCATACAGTATTCCATACCAGTAAAATATTGTATTGAAAAAAATGAGCCTTCATATCAAGGACAATCTGGGGGTCATTAAAGGAGCTTTTCAGCATCCCCAAAGTATTCTAGTCCTCTCCTCTTCTTTTAGTACTGAATGCAGCTCACTGCCCATTGATATTATCTGCCTAAGCAATAGTACATTTATGCCAGTTAATGAGATCTATTAGTTGTCTAACTACATTCTTCACCTACTTTGCATTTCTTTGTAGGTAATTGGACCAAACTCTTAAATGGTTAGATATTTCATCCAGGAGCCCTCTGCTAGGGTTTGAAGCAACCAGTGTAATGTCATTTCTAAATAAGACTATGTAGAATACCTTACCATCTATGGAGTAACTCTTGTTAGTGGATCTTTTTACCTCTGTCTGACTAATTTGAGGTGTATAACTAGTAGTAGTGTCACCGAAACTAGTCATTTTTAGGGTAAAGTTCCGAAATTATTTTCCAGAACACTCCACCAATTATATGAGAGTGCTGTTCTCCTATAACCCTTGGACAGTTAACATTTCCTATTGTAGTCTGGTGGATGTGAGGTTAAAAACTCAGCTTTAATTTGCATCTCTATTATTGATTAGGAGCATCTTTATATCTGCTGATAGCTTGTCAATTGTAGCTAAACCACTGCCTTCTCTTTTTCTGTGAACGATTTACTGAATTTCTTCAAATTAACATGTTGAACTTTGAAAGTTGAGATTGTTGGATGATGTGTGTTCTTCCATTTCTTTGGATGTTATTTTTAATTTTCTCTTTCATTTTTAAAGTTATACTTTGTCTCTAACTAATTTTGCTTCCACTTTATTGTGTGTTTCTTCCTATTAGTAATTTTTCCCACTTGACCACTCATTTGCTTATACCAGGGGTTCTTTACCTTAGTTCCATAAACTTTTGGGGGGGTAATATTTTGATAACATTTTCAATACAACTGGTTTCCTTTGCAATCCTATATATTTTACTTTATGCATTTTAAAACATTATTCTGAAAAGATTTCACCAGAGTATCAAAGGGAATTCCTATGACACAAAAAAGATTAATAATCCCTACTTTATGTTATCCCAGATTCTTTTTGTTGATTTATGTTGTTGCTTAACAAATGCTTCTTTTACTTGACTTGGTAGAATGTCTCTCTTTTATTTAGTCATCTCTTTCTTCCCCTCTTTTGTCCTTTTTCTGTTCCTGCTCAGTTAAATAATTAAAGTCTCACTCTTATTTTTAGTAATTTTCTTTTACTGCACCTTCTTTTTCAAGAAGTTTTTGTTTGCTTTGTCCTCGTTGTTCCTCTTCTTTTCCAATCTATTCTGAATATTACTTTCTGATTCACAAGCTGTACTCTTGTGTGTTCCTTTTTTATACTCCCTGACCCTCTTGTTAAATGTTCTGAAGTATGAAGATTGAGCTCCCTCTTCTGTCTAGTTTAGTTTTGCTTTTGCAGCTCTACCCATTTTCCATTTTTAAATGTTTTGTCTTATTCTTAAAAATATCAATTCATGAGGGAAGCACTTTCAGCATCATGTGATAGGAGTAACCTTGTGTTCCCAGATGGTGAGTCCTGGCCCCACATCCTGTCCTTGTCATTATCAGCCTCCATCTCAAAAACCATGTTCTCCCAACTCTGCCTCTCCTCACTGCCTTGGATACCCTTTGCTTCTTGAAACTCAATCTCCTGTGATGGAATACTGTCCATAAAGTCACACAACACTCTTGAAAAGAAAACATAAGCTCCACCCAGACATAAGGAGATTCCTGTCCCTTATTGAGGACACACACCAGTATTCCCCCGGGAATATTTTCAGCCACTTTTTGGCCCATAGACCACTCATGTGGGTACTCTTCTCCTAAGCACTCTCTCTACATCACCCAGAAACTTCCTCTACCTCTTTCCTAGAGACTATAGGAATTATTACCCCTTTGTTTGTTGTTGTTTTCTGCCTAGGGCTTGTAAATTTCTTGCAAGTGAAGTTAGGAAGTAAATATTACCCATAACCATCTCATCTTTTCTCATGCCTATTTATGCAATCTCCTAATCTTCTGTTCCCACTTGCTAAAGACATTGACCTACCTCTAGGGGCTCATAGGACTTAGTCCTTGATGCATAAATTCAGCTCTACCACTTCTGTTTGTTTTGTTTTTTTTTTTGATTCTTTTTAAGTTTTTAACTCTTTATGTTCTTTTTGATCTCTGAAGGTTCCTCAGTTTTCTAAAACAATGTGTTAGAAAAACAATAATCTCTAAACAAAATAATTGATTTGTTTTTAGTCTTCTTGATCATTGGAATTTTTCCTTGTCTTTTTCTTATGCTTCTCTTTGTGTTGTTTAAAATTGTTAATTTAAAATTAACCATAGTTTTTTTTTTCAATGAATGCCACAAATGTTTTTCTTTTTCAACACTTTTTTCATTGATGATTAGGCTCAGAATTGTGGGATGTGTTATGCAGGTTTTATTGCTTGAATTTCTTGGATTTGGGGGATATACTATTCCATTCACTTCTCTGGTCTCTCATGACTACAGAATTTTGTACTATTTGTACTGCTGTTCTTTCATAGTTGAAGATCTTTCTCCTGTTTTAAAATTTTGTTGTTTCTCATTGAAATTGCAAGATTTAACCAATAGGTTGACATTTGAAGTGCAATTTTGTTTTCCTTGTAGCATTCTTTGGATTTTCTTGATTGTTGTGTTTTATTCAGAAGTTCTGGACAGTTTTCTTTAACTTTTGGCCTTATGACATTCAGGTTTTTAGAGTTAGCATCTTTCATCTTTTAGAGTTAGCATCTTAGAAACTTATCATCTTTGTTACATTTGCATATTCTGTCTTTTCATGACTTTGGCTTATAGAGTTAATATTTGTTTCTCTTGTGCCAGATCATCTACCACATCACTTTTTTGTGATACAAATTTTTTTTCCATTTTTGTTTCTAATCTGTTTGTTTTATAAATCTGTTAATATTTTTCATAGCCTCCATTTCTTTGAACAGATTCTCCATCCTGTATTTGATTTTTTCCCTTACTCTACTAATTCTTTTTTACAAATTCTGCATTGTGAGCTTTAATTTCTCACCTCAATTTATTATTGTCTTATTTTATGTTTTTTTAAACTTCTGGAAGTTTTTGTCCCACTCAAGTCATGATCTCTGGGGAGGCCACAGGATTCTGTTCTGTGTTGGTCAATTTTGTTTCAGACTCATTCATATTATATCCATTTGACTTAGTTTGATTCTTCTTTGAGGTTGTCCTCATTCTTTGGTTTTAGGTTCTACTCAGTTATTTCTAGTTCTGTTGGTGTTCAGCTATTCTTTTATTTCTCATCCTGCACTCTTTGGCCTTTTCCCTTCTATTGGTGCACAGGTTGTTGAGGCTGGACTATTCGTCTACCTTACCATCTTTGGGAAAGAGCAATGGTTCTAGTACTTTGTCTGCAGTCACTTCTCAGAGCATAGAAGGCCCCTTTCTGTCATACCTGACAGCATCCTGCCCCACTCTAACCTGTTGTTTTATGTCCAACCATGTAACATTTTTAAGCTAGCTAGATTCCTCTCTCCCTTCCCTTCCCAGATGCAGACACTTCTCAGCTGTGTGACCTTGGGTCAGTCACCCTATGAGTGCCTCAGTTTACTCAGCTGTTTTTGTTGTTCAATCATACCCAACTCTTTAGGACCTCATGAGTCTATGGGGTTGTCTTGGCAAAGATACTGGAGTGGCTTGCCATTTTCTTCTCTAGTGGACAAATAGGGGTGAAGTGAGTTGCCTAGGGTCACACAGCTAAGTGACTAAATATAAATATTTTTGTCATGGATTCCATTTTAAACTCAGGTCTTGCTGACCCTTTGGCCAGCACTCTATCCACTGAGCCACCTAGCTGCCTCCTCAACTGCAAAATGGGGAATAATACACCTACCTCCTAGGGGTTGTGTGAGGATCTTGTAAAGTAACTAGCATACATAGTGCCTGGCACACACATGCCAGTTATTCTTGTTCTACCTTTTCTATGGTTAGGCAGAACCAGTAGACTGCATTTCTTGTAGGGTATGTGTGTAGTGGGGTTATTAAGACAGAGCCACTGCAGCTGTGGAAAATCTCTATCTCTAGACTTTCAGTCCTAAATATCTCGTCGCCACAGCTGACATTTTGGAGCAGTCAAAGATAGAGATGCTTAGTGAGAGTTCTAATTATAAATGTTCTCTGGTGGTGATTCAAGGTGTTTTTACCTTGTGAACTGTATTCTCTCTTATCTAATGGAGTCAGCTGGAATTACTCTACATTGGGCACATCATTTCTTTCTTTTGAGCTTTAGGGGTTAAAACAGTTTGCAGAAAGTAATTATTTTACCATCTTGCTGGTCATGTGACTCTTGTTCTTATAATTTCTATCATAGAAAATCCTTCCTTATTAATGATACTTAGAGCCAGAATATAATTTCCTTTGTTGGTTCCTCTGCCTTGTGGAGGACAAAATTTTTATTAAGGCAAATCAAATTAGTAGCTGTCCTTCTTTTGGCAGATCTAGTACATATCCATGGAACTGATGCCTCCCTCCTCCCCCCTCCTCTGTCACTACTATACCCTACTAAGGTTGTGATATTTTCTGAATTCCTCCTTTATTTTCTCTTTTTGTTAAGGCAATGTGAAGTATAATCTGAATATATCATTGTTTTTGTCTTCACCGATATTTACCAAAATGCTGTCCACCATGATTTTCCCCTCTGATTCCTAAATTTCCTGACATGATTATTTCTTTTTAATGTATTGCCAAGTTAAGTTCATCCTCCCCAAGTTTCTCCTATATTTTTGAGATCAAACCTATTTCGTTGCACTAGGATGTCTTCCCATGAGTCTTGATTTTTGCCTCTATTTTTTTGCAATTATGCTTAGATGACCAAAGTCATGGATTTTTCTTAGTGGCACTTTTGTTGAATTTTTGTTTTCTGAAAACCTCCAACTCTCTCAACTTCTAATTTGTAGGTTCATTCTATTTATTTTGTGTGTGTGTGTGTGTGTGTGTGTGTGTGTGTGTGTGTGTGTGTACTGATACCTATAGGGAGAGACTTTTCTCTGTCCCCCATATTTTTCCTTTCAACTTTTTTTGTTTTCCTTTTTTTTCAGTTCATTTTTTATACTGTCAATATAACTTAGAAAAAGGAAAGCCTAGTCCTTATGCTTATGATTAGAAATAATCAAGCAAACAAATTCCCACACATAATGAAACATAAATATATCTCATTCTGCCCCATGAATCTGTAACTTATGTATTAGGACAATTATCCTCCTGGATCTTCTTGTTTCGATCTATATCAGTTCATACAGGTCTTCGAGGTTTTTCTGAAACCATACCATTCATCTCTATTCCATTACATTACACACTATTCCATTACATTTTTATACCATAATTTTGCTTAGCGATGTCCCAGTTGATGGTCACTCCCTTAGTTTCAATTTCTTTACCACTATATAAAAAAAAAAGCTGTTATAAATATTTTTGTCATGGATTTTGTCATGGATTCTTTTCTTTGGGATAATAGACCCAGTGGTGATATGGCTGGGTCAAAAGGCATGTAAAGTTTAGTGATTGGGGGGGAGAGGGGAGGCAGAAAGCATAATTCCATAATTCCAAATATTCCAGAATGGCTGGACCAATTTATAGTTTCATTAAGATTGCATTAATGTGCTTGTTTTCCTGAAGTCTCTCCAATAATTCTCATTCTTTTTCTTTTTTGGTCATTTTTGATATCACAGTCTGATAGATATGAGGTAGAAGCTCAGAATTCCTTTAATTTTCATTTCTCTAATAATTAATTGTTTGAACCATTTCTTTTCATATAGCTGTTAGGGGTTTAGATTTCTTCCATTGAAAGAAGGGTATTCTTTGACTATTTACCAATTATAGCCTTTCTTTTTCAGTTAAATGACTTTTTAATTTGATTTTCATGGCCTTAGGCGATTAAATTCTTAGCAACCTGTGTTACATGCAGTCATCCCTGTAATTTTTATAATTTAAGTTTTCCTTCAGAAATTCAAATCCCATTGTCAAGCATTGTCTTCTTAACCAGATGTTTCTAAATCTTTCACATCTATGAATCCCTTTGTTACCTGGTCTAGACTTCCATCTAGTCTAAGCCCTATTAGACTTTTCACAAAATGCCTAATTATTTTATGGATAATATATTTCTGAAGTATTGACTGTCTTTATAGCTTAAATTTCTTATTTATTACTCTGATTTTCTTTCCTCCTATTTCTTAATAAAGGATGAAAACATTCTGTTTTATGTGCTCCTGTCTCTAGCTAGGTATCTGTGACAAAAGTGGTCCTGACTAGTCTAGGATATCTAGTCAACAAAAAAAGTCTTTCTTTCCTTTCTTTCTTTTTCTTCCTTTTTCTCTTCTTTCCTTCCTTCCTTCCTTCCTTCCTTCCTTCCTTCCTTCCTTCCTTCCTTCCTTCCTTCCTTCCTTCCTTTCTTCCTTCCTTCCATACTTTGGGTATCACTGCCACTTTTCTTTCTTTCTTTTTTTTTACACACTCACACACACACACTTTTCTCTCTTTCTCTTTCTTACTCACACACGTCTTACTGTTGTTTTCATTCACATCCAATTCTTAACAACCCCCATTTCTTATTTTCTTGGCAAAGATACTGGCGTGATTTGCCATATCCTTCTCCCCAGCTCATTTACAAATGAGGAAACTGAAACAAACATGGTTAAGTGTCTTGGGTCTAGGGTCACACAGCTAGTAAGTGTCTGAGACCAGATTTGAGTTCAAGAAGATGAGTCTATTCAATGTGCCTCGTAGCTGTTACATAAATACATGCACACACATATGTACATATGTGTATATATTTGCATATATATAATTTGATTCTTTTCTTGCTTTTTCTTGAATCTTTAAATTGGGTCAAAGGATTATTTCAGTACTCAATTTCTGGAGAAAGGGAGACATGGAAAAGTTAAGCCTTTTTTAAACTATTTTCTTCGTAAACATATCTAGAACTTAAATTTTATTTATTTTATTAGTATCTGTTTTGTAAGTCACTAGTAGGTTCTTGTTTCTGAATGCATCCAGTTAAGTGGCTTAAATGACTTCATGTCTAAAAAAAATAAATGATTGTAATGACCAAAATTTTTTTCTCTTAATGATGAAAAGTATTTTCTGCCCTTTGGGCATAAAGGAGTATTGTATTGTAAATCTCTGTAAAAGAAACACAAACATCTGTTAAGGGTATACTCTGATTCTTTGGTGCTCATACAGTTTTTATCATTGTAGGAAACATGGCTTTCTCAAGCTTTTTTTTTTTTAAACTAAAGTTAAGTTTCACATTTTCACAATACTAGGAAAAAATCAGTGGTGAAAGTAAATTAGATGCTTATGTCACATACTAAAATTATTTTCCAAATGGATAATCAGTATAAATATAAAATTTCATGTCATTTAAAGAATAGATGAACAGTAACAGTTAACTAACATTTGTATAGCACTTATTCTGTATAGACATTGTGCTAAGTGCTTTACAAACATCACATTTCATCCTCAAAGCAACTCTGGAAGATAGTTGCTGTTATTATTCACATTTTACAGATGAAGAAATTGAGGTAAATAAGGATCAAGTGACTTGCCCAGGATCATATGATTAGTAAATGTCAGAAACTGGATTTGAAACCAGGTCTTCCTTATGCCAGATCTGGTATTCTATCCACTATGCTACCTGGCTATTAGTGGGACTACGTAGTATCCCACCTTTTTGGAAAATAGCTTAGAATTATGCAGGAAACATTAATAAAGTTTGATCCAGTAGTTCCATTACTGGGTTTGTTGTAACAATAAAAAAAAGTTTTCTCTATACTAAGATATTTGCTCCAGGACCACTTGTAGTGACATCTGGAAATAAATTATGGGCCCCAAATGGGGCATACAACTGGAAAAAAATGTAGCATATAAATCTAATGACACTAATTCACTTTGAATAATGATGAAAATAAATCAGAGAAATATAAGAAGAGTTACATGATCTGATTCAGAATAAAGAAAGCTAAATAAATTTATATTTACATATAAACAATGTAAATAAAGGTTGTATTAAAACACAAGAAAATTAAGGTAAAATGTAATGGCCATTGTTGGCTACAAATGATCTAATGGGGGGAAAAGGAGAGAGGGTCCAGAGAAGATGTGGGCCAAAATCACAGATTGCTGTTGACTAAAACTTAGTTTCTTAATTTTAGTGGTGAATGACAGTGCATAAAAGGGAGCTAGAAGGAGAGAAGTGTTATGTCAAAGCCCAGAGAAATAAAGATGATTGATCCAGACCCTTCCTCAAAAATGTATGTTCCAGGAACAATTTACCAATTAAAAAAGGGAACCAAAGGGGAGGGAAGGAGACGGCAGCTGAAAGATGGTGGTAAAGTTCACAGAATAAAGGGTGACTGGTCTGTGGCCCTTCCTGAAACTGGTGGTTTCATGAAGAATTTGCCAGTTATGAAGTGATTGATGTTTTAAAACAGTATATTAATTAAAATATTTTATCACCCTCTTCCTCCTTGGAAACCCGTGTGTAGCAGCAAGCACCCCAATATCCCCAGGGTAGCTGCCAATATAGGTTCTTAGATCTGCTTTTCAAAAGGAAAGCAATTCAGAATGGGTTAACAAGCTTACTTTAATCAAACAAACACACTTCCCATCCTCGTCGCCATTTGGTAGCAGCAAGCACCCCAATATCCCCAGGGTAGCTGCCAATATAGGTTCTTAGATCTGCTTTTCAAAAGGAAAGCAATTCAGAATGGGTTAACAAGCTTACTTTAATCAAACAAACACACATTACCTAGTTCAGGGGAAAAAGGTCAGCACCCCGAACTTCAGAGTTACAGAACTTACAGATCAAACAGACAGGCTTCCAAACTGTCCAACCATTATATCAATACCAAATCACAGTTACCAGAGAGGGAAGCATCAACATCTGGGTTTTCAAAGCCGGGGGGCTCTCAACAACGGCTTCCCAGAGTCTCATCTGGTCAAATCACACAACACTTCTCAAAAGTGAACCCCAAAGCAAAGCCTCTCCTCAGGGTTTATATAGCCTTCTCCTGGCTCAGAGAATGTAACAACCTTCTGGACCCACTGCCCAATCACAAAGTATCAAGGTGTGGGCTTTCCTGAAAAACAAGCCTCCCACCACAGGCTCCAGGTGCATTTAAGCTAGGGGCAGGGAAGATCTTTAAATTTGCATTTCCATTACACCGTGGCATATTTCTTCTCTTCAATGAACAGTACTAGGCTTTTGGTACTAAACAAAAACAACAAAATGAGATCTCTCCTTTTCCCCCATGGCATTAGGCAAGATTCCAAATATTAATACACTAACTGCCTTTCAGAAAGTTACTGCAGTACTGTGTTTAGTTCAGTCAATTGAGAAAGGATGTGTAAGGTCCGTCCTGGAACATCATGGTCACATCCAATGACTTAAAAACAAAACCTTCTGAAATTCCGTTTGCAAAGTATAAAATGCCAAAAGAAATTGAAGAAAATAAACATCCTATAGAGAACGCATTCAAATGGTTAAGGAGGTATGGACTATAGGCTAGGAGATGAGTTTGGAGAGTAAGAATTGGAATGATTGTTGTTATAGATACTTGGATTTCTTACCACTAGGTTTTTTGCCCTTTGTGATTCTTAAGTTAAAAGAGGACAAATTTGCATTTTTAAGCTAAAGATTAGCCAGAGTTGTAAAACATTTTGTACTTTTTCAGGTGCCTGTAGCTACTCCCAAAATACTCAGCTTGTTCTCTAGCCACGCTGAAGACTGCCTCATTTTCATTTCAAATTCTCGAGTCTGATGATGTGAGGTAAGTCTAAAAATGTTTTCATCTTAAATGAAAAACAATTCTTAACCTGCCTTGGTGAAAAGCTTTTTAGATCATTAGCATCTTTGGAATTGAAATTCAAATTTGGTTTGACAGGCCCAGAAGAAACATTTAACCTCATTTTGGTAACCTAATGTGTATTTTTCCTACTTTAAAAAAGATGGGTAAGTCTATATTCTTTAGGAACTGAAATGATATGCATTTTATTAGGTGTTCTGATATCTTTTAAATCACTTTGTTTCACTTGTTTCACAGCCTCACAGATTTTGAATGATAACATTTGAATGAACACTTATCAAGTATGTACTATCTTCAAGGCATGTTAGTGAGATTTAAAGATGCTTATACTCTAATAATTTCAATTCCATATTTTTGTTCCCTTTTCACTGATACAGATTCTAATCTGTAAGCTTTTTATTTCTATAGTTATGCATTGAGAACAATGTTGTGGTTTAGTGTCATATTTACTAATTTGAGTGGTGTCTTGATGAATTCATTCTCCCAGGTTTCGAAGGGAGTCTGGATGTCCCACCTATCTGTGTTGAAGAAGAGTCATGTTTCAGTTAAAAGTTGAACTGGATGACAGTTGACAATTCTTTTCAGATCTTGAATCTAGGCTTGTCAGTGTGTGAGTTGATACTTTGAAAATTAGCTTGAGGGGCGGCTAGGTGGCGCAGTGAATAGGCAGGCCCTGGAATCAGAAGGACCTGAGTTCGGAGCGGGCCTCCGACACTTAATCCACACAAACAAAAACCTAGCCTTGTAACCTTAGGCAAGTTACTTAACCCCAATTGCCCTAAAGGGGCGGCTAGGTGGCGCAGTGAGTAAGAGCACCGGCCTCGGCCTCGGAGTTTGGATGACCCGAGATCAGATCCGGCCTCAGAAAATGAGCACCCATGCATAAATAATGACTAGCTGTGTAACCTTGAGCAAGTTACTTAACCCCAATTGCTTTAAAAAAAAGAAAAGAAAAGAAAATTAGCTTGAAACTGGAACATAGGAATGAATATTGTGTCTAGGTTTAACTTGGAAAGTAGCACCTATCTAGACCATCTAGACCATTGCCCCTAGAAGCTTGTTTGATAGACATTCTAAAAAAGTCTCTTCAAATTGTGGGTTGCTTGAGTACTAGCTCCACCCAGGATTAGAAATCCTGAATTTGGAAGTTGTGCTCAATTTTGAAGACCTAGAATAATGAAAAATTAGTAAGTCTTAGTCTGTTGTTGAACTGCCTTTTTATCCTTATGTGAGGAAGGAAGAAGTCTTTCTAAATCTAGTATATACTATTAAATTGTACTCATAGTAGGATGATTTTCCATTTGCTCTTTATATACTTAATATGTGTTTTGTTTTGTTTAAAAAAAAAAACAATTTATTTGGTTATGGATCCTAGAAGAGAAAAGAATTTAGACTGGTTCTAGTAAATGGAATCACTTTTTGAATAAACTGTACATCTTTTAATGGCAGTAAACTTTCAGAGTAAGAGACCTTATAATTTATTAATTTTTAAAAAAAATTATAGAATGTATTTAATTATATTCTTTAACATGAGACATTGGATCCCAAAGGCTTCCAATAATTTAAGGCTCTTTATTTTTCAGATGTGAAGGGTACTAAGGTTCTTAACTAAAGGCATTAATGTTCTGGGGACTTTTCCCTGGCTGTCCACCATGGCTGGAATGTTCTTCTCCTCAACCCCACCTTCTGATTTCCTTGGCTTCTTTTAAATTCCATTCTTTTTAAGAATGGAAAGATTTTTTAAAATTTAAGAAATCCCTTCTTTTACTGGAAGCCTTTCCCAACACCTTTTAATTCTAGTGCCTTCTTTCTATTATCTCCTATTTTTCCTGTATAAAGCTTGCTTGGTATATGTTAATTTTCATGTTGTTTACTAGTTTGCAGGATCATTAAGGGCAGGGAATGTATTTTGATTCTTTTTGTATCCCCAGCTCATAGTACAGGGACTATCTTATAGTAGGTACTTAGTAAATGTTTATTGATTGATTAACTGGTAAGTTAATTTACTCATGATACTGAGTTTTTCTGGTACAAAATATGTTGCTGACAGCTGGTACTATGAGAGCCAGAATTAATTAGCAAACAACAATTGACTAATGAAAATAATTTAATACTGCTTCAGATTAATTAATCTTAATTGATGCTGATTAAGTGCTCTTGTGGGAGCACTAATTTTATTTTAAAACTGCCTTCCTCACAAGATCTACCAAAAATGAATAAAAAAATAAGATGAATATATTTTATGTATCAGTGTTATAACTTGCCTCAGGTACTCCCTTTAGCAATGCAGACTGCAATTCGACCACACCCTCTTATTGAGTGTGAGACTCCTCGGTTTTCCACTAAATCTTCAATAGGGGGTTCACTCAGTGTATTTGGGGAATTTCCTTTAGATTTCTTGCTTGGTACCATGCAAATGCTAACAGGACAAATGGGGCATTCATCGGTTATTTCTCACGCTTGTTCCTTGACTGGCCTATTTACTATTCTAGTCCTATATCTCTAATGATACATGTAATGATGGTTTCATATTCAGTGCCTCACTGGTAATGTATTATAGGCTACTCACACCCACCTTGCACTTTGGCATTATTATTTCAGTAGCTAACTGCTGTGGTTGTTTCTCCCTCTCCAACATCTCTCATTCAGTGTCTCTCTCTACTCACATAGCTATCATCCTTGTTCAGGCTCTTATCACCTCTCCCCTGGCCTCCTAATTGTTCTTACTGCCTCAAGTTTCTCCCCACTCTGATCTGTTGTCCCAGTGTCTTTCCTTTAGCACAGATCTGATCATGTCCTTCCTCTGCTCAGTGAACTGCAGTGTTTCCCTGTTACCTCCATGAACAGATGTAAACTTTTTTTTTGGTTCCTAGAGCCCTTTACAACTTGACACCAACCAAGTCTTTCTAGCTTCATTTGTACACCTCTCCCCTTCCCATACTCTGTGTTGTTTCCTAACCCTTAACCAAATGATATTAATGCCTACTTTCTCATCTCTATATAACCTTGGTGAGAACATTTTACCCATGTGTTATAGAGTTCATCCTTGATTAAGCTAAGAGAAGGAGAAATGCTTTTCCATCAGAGGACATCTGTATGATTAGAAAATCGACAGGAGTGGAAAAGAACCCGCTGTGCTTATTATGTGTTGACTGCTTTAAGAATGCCTACTTAAAATTACCATTTCAAATAAAGTATTTCTCATGTATATGCCAAGATCATATGATTCACCAAAAGGGGTAAAAAATAAAAATAGCTTTATTTAACAACTCTATACTTATTAATATTGAACTAGTACAAAACAAATGCATGTTTGTCACCATTTTGGGAGATGCTAGCACAAAGTTCAGATAGAGGAAGAGGAAACCATTTAGATAGTGAGGTTCACAAGAAGTTGTTTCTTCTTGACATTGTTTTGATTGTATCAAAACCTGGAATATTGCAGAGCCTACTCCATGGAATCCCCTTGTCCTCATCTTCTTGCCTGCTGTTGGAAGTAGCCTTTCACACCCATCTCATTGATTATTCCCTACTCGGCATTTCCTACTGCCTTCAGTCTCTTCTCTACTGCCCAATTCTCTCATTTTTAAAAAGTTTTCAATACCGGGTGGCTAGGTGGCACAATGAGTAAGAGCCCCAGTCCTGGAGTCAGGAGGACCTGGGATCCCAGGATCCCGGGATTGCTTCCTGCCTCAGAAAATGAGCACCCACCCATAAATAATGACTGGCCATGTAACCTTGAGCAAGTTACTTAACCCCAACTGCTTTAAAAAAAAAAAAAGCTTTCACTAAACCCTAATATCCTCTCAGGTTTTCATCTTATATCTCTAGAGCCATTCATTTATTTCATTGATTTTCTTATTTGGCCTATTATTCTAATCTATTGAAAACTTTTTTTAGCAGGAAGACTTTATTCTTAATATCACAAGCTAAATATCTCCATTTAATTATATCTACTGTATCTTTTCCCATTTATGTCCTTTTCTTTTTGGAATATTGATAGAAACAAATAATCTTCCCTTCATTTATATGACATTTACCAAGTTTATTAAGGTGAAGCTGTCTGAAAGCAGTTATCTTTAAATCCACATTAACTGAAGAAAGCAGGGTAAGGGGAAGTAATATGTGTATTTCCTTCTGTTTCAGGTCAAAATATCACTGAGGTTTTTTTTCTCCTTTTATACCCACAAATAAAAATTTTCTTTAGAAAATAACGACAAACGTCTATAATCAGACTTCAAAATTGCCAGGAGAGTAATTTCTTTATAGTTCCTAGAATGA
The DNA here is from genome assembly GCA_011680675.1 of Gymnobelideus leadbeateri. Classification (NCBI taxonomy): domain Eukaryota; kingdom Metazoa; phylum Chordata; class Mammalia; order Diprotodontia; family Petauridae; genus Gymnobelideus; species Gymnobelideus leadbeateri. Next base: position 93,029 of record WOXC01011697.1, read on the forward strand.
ACCATCTGGCTGCAATCAATCATTTTACAATTTGTATGTGGATATTCCCAGAATTTGTTTGAATTTTTTTTTTCATTTCCCTGTTTGAGGCAGGTCTGCTGTGTCCCATATGGGTTTTATATGCTTGTAATTTATTTTAGGGTGGGATATTCCCAAATAAAACTGTTTATAAAGCAGTATCTATTATCACAGAAAATCATTTGGACAGTTTTGAAACAACTTGAAATGATGGTACAAGCAAAGCAACTTGGTACTAGGGGAAGAGACATTGTCTATAATTTAAGTTGTCATCGTAACATACATGCTGACACTTCCTCAGATGCCAGGCCTGAAGAATCTCAGTGACATTCAGATTGCATTCATCATCCTTTCATTTTGTGTCAAGGAGTCATCCATTGTGCGCTAATAGTGATTGTTTTCTTTGTTGCTTTAAAAAGATGATTTGGCATATTTTAGCCCTTTCTTTGAAAACTTCTGTTGTGAATTAAAGATTAAAAGGTCATGTGTTTGTGCCTGCATGTTAATTTGTTAATTTTTTAAATCGTCCATTAAACAACTTCAGTAATTAATATAGTATTGATGTAATGTTATCTTAAATGGAGAGAAAATGAGTTCTTTGGAAGATTGGAAAAAAATCTTTAATATCAGAAAATTAGATCTCTTATTTTGGAAACCTTGACTTTGACTTGAGTTACTCAAAAGTTAATACTCCATCACATTCCTGGTGTATTTACAAGACTGTATTTTGAGTTGCCATTTTAATACAGTAATATTTTATTGAATGAAGTTTTTAAAGAAAAGCCTTAGACCAGAAGAAGATAATAAAAAGACCTTGAACCTCTCCCCCACCTTCTCCAAAAACAGTTTGAAGGAGTTAGGTATTACCTTGGTGGGATAGAATTGTAATTTGAATCAAGGAGGAGTCAGTAAACATTTATTAACTACCTACTAAGTGCCAGACACTTTCTAAATGCTGGTTATACTGTACAAAGTAAGGCAAAAGACAACACCTGCCATCTAGGAACTATCTAATGGAGGACACAAACAAGTATGAACAAGCTATATGCAAGATAAATAGGAAATAGCAGAGGGAAGGAACTAGAATTAAGGGGGATTGTGAAAGACTTTCAATAGGAGGTGGGATTTAGTTGAGAAAGAAGCCAGGAAAGCTAGGAGGCAGAAATGAGGAAGGGGAGAGCATTCCAAGTAGAGGAGACAGCCAGAGAAAATGCCAGGAGCTAAGAGATGGGGAGTGTCTTATTCATAGACTAGTATGGAGGCCAGTGACATCAATTCACAGAGTAGATTGAGTGGAAAGAAGACTGGAAATTTGCCTGCTGGTAGTGACCTACCCCTCCCCATCTGGACTCTACCCTTCACTAGAGAACTGGTACCCAGACTGAAAAGAATCCACTTTTCAGCCCCGGAGTAAGTTAATCCTCTCACCTTTGGAACCCTAGCCCTAGGGTCCAAACAGTTACTAAGTATATGCAAACTAACCTACTTAGCCCACACTTTACTGGGTGGCCCTTGATGCCAAAACATTCATTCAGGCCTTCTCACCTCTTTTGTGTTTTTTATTCAGTCACTCCTCCCCTTCACCTTCAGGTTTGAGATATCTCTGGGATAAGCAGTTTAGGATTCAAGACTAGAGAGGCTGAGGCCAGATATACAGATCTATGAGTCAAGTGCAAAGAAATCACAGTTAAAACTTTGAGAGCTGATGAAGTCACCAAAAAGAGACTGTAGATAAATGGAGAGGACCTAGGATGCAGCTACTCATTATCTTAAGTAGCAGATTTGGGTGATAATTCTGCTGAGAACAATGAGGTAGAGTCTTTAGAAAGGTGAGAAGAAAACCAACTGTGGGGTAATGATAGCTCAAAGAGAAGAGTGTTTGTTTCATTTACCAATTTCCCCCCACTCTTTTCATTTTCTTTTCTTCAGACTAAACAATTCTAGTTTCTTTTATTTCTGTGACGTAAAATCCAGCCTCTTCCCCATCCTGGTTGCATTCCATTTTGTCATTGGCCCTCCTAAAATGTTCCACCCTGAGTTGAGGGAGAGTTCCCTGCTTTTCTCTGTCAACCAATTTTGAAACCTGATGATTGAGTTAACATTCACACGTTTCTTTTCCTCTTGGCAACTTTTTGCTTTCGACCAGAAGTTTAGCAGAGGAAGTTAAAAGAAAGTAGGGAATGGTGATTTAGTACTAAAGGTTTCTAAAGTTGCTTATTCGGTGGCTTGATGATCTAGTCACTTTACATTCTTCAAGAGGGAATGGTAAAGCCAAAGATGTCTGATTAATAACACATGAAACTGCCATTGAATTTAGCTGCTTTCGGAGGAAGAGATGTCGTGGACAAAATGAAAAACATGCAGTTTGCTAACTTGGAAGATTCAGTGACAAAATATGCTTGAGCTTATTGTTGTATCAAATCCTGTAGTTCATTAGTGTGCAGTCCTTCACATAGGAAAAAGATACTTGGTAGCAGCAGGACATTGGGTTATTTTTCCTGTTAGTAGAATAAATTTGTGCTGCTCCAATCACATACTCTTGTTCTCTTGCTTTGAGTATGACATGTGGAAAACATTTGTTTGAGATAGTTGACTGAAGTTAAGGAATTGCAAAATGAAGATAGCCAGTCCATCTGGAAATTGAACATTTGACCTGGGTGGGCATCATTCAATTCAATTAAATAAACATTTATTGATTGGCTATATACAAGGCACTATGCTATATTCTGGGGATATGGAAACAAAAATCATCATATCCTCAAATTTTCTTTCTGTTGTTCAACATTTATACATGAAAAACACTAACTGGAAAAATCAGGAGAGGTTTCCTGTGGGAGGTGGCACCTAAGATTTGCTTTGAAATAAGCTAGTGGTTTTATACACCAAGGTGAGGCGAGTGTGCCTTCCAGACAAGAGACAGTCTTTCTAGAAGTATAGAGTGCCTGAAGAGACTGTAGTCTTAATTCTAATTGCTCTCTACATGGAATGAGTGGAGGGTAGGGAGTGACAAGGTCACATTCTTCTATGAGGCATATGAATTATCGGTAGTTGACCACTAATTTGTATAAATTCTGTATGCAGTTATATATTGCTATGTGGTACCAATTTGGCAAATTTGTGATCTTGTTCAGGCCAACGTTATGCTTCATTATCCATGTTTAAGGAGTAAAAACAAACATGAACACAGAATTTATACTTTCTCCTGCTAATTTGTTGGGGATAGATAAGTGATTTTCTTATATTTTGATATAACATAGGATGACTAAATTTTTATTCCCAGAAAACTAGCCTCATTAAGAGTATACTTTCTTTTCTTATGCAATTTAGTTTCTTAAAGTGTTTATCATTCCAAGATGGGTAGAATTTTCTATGACAAATATTTCAAGAATGCATGACCATAGCATTTATTGAATAAGGTTCCATGCAGTAGGAAATAACAAGTGTCTGATATGGATAAACTGCTATAGACAGATATGTTCAAATAAGAATTACTTTTTGGAAATATAATTTTCTAGCAGTCTGATGAATTTTTATCAGGAAATGCTCATTGGAGATGGGTACCATATATATGTTTTTTAAATCCCCTTCAGCTCAAGAAGCCACAAACCAACAGTGCCGGAGTCTTTATAGCAACCTTTTTCCTTTCACACATTTCAAATAGGTGTCAGAATGACATTCAACAAGCAGCATTATTTATCCTAGTTTCAAAGTGAAGCAATGCTGTTTTCTTTCAAGCGCCCTTGGCCTTGACTCAATTTTAAACATTCAGATTTGTTTATAAAGAAACAGTGCAAGGTGTGGTGTACCATACCTGTATTTCCTAGTACTGTGGAGGCTGAGGTTAGTGGATCACTAGAGCTTGAGAGTTTTGGATTGTAGTAGGTCTATAGCTGATTGGGTGATAGCACTAAATCTGGTATCAGTAATGGTGAATTCCAAGGGACAAGGGGAAAGGGGGAACTAGGCTGCTTTAGGAAGCTTGCTTAAACTTCAAACCAACCCAGATTGGAAATTGGAAAAGTCAAAGCTTCAGTGCTTATCAGCAATGTGATTAAGCTCTTGAGTGATCACTCTACTTACAGCTTGGGTGAGGAAGTAAAAGAAGGAAGGAAGGGAGGGAGGAGGAAGGAAAGAAGGAAGGAATAAAAGGAGGCTAAGTTGGTGAATAAATGGATATAGTAGCAAATTGGAACAAACTTTTCTTTACAAAAATTATTAAAAGAAGTTTAAAAAATATTTTATTTTGCCTAATTTCATATCATTCATTTCAGGATACAGCACCACTGCCTCTCCCACCCAATAATCCTTTACTTTTAACCAAGTTAAGCAAAACCAACCAACAAAGAAACTATATCTGGCTTCTTTTCACTTATATTGTTATAATCTGCTATAATAAATATATATAAATATATATTATATATATTTATACATATATTTAAATATATAATAAATATAATAAATCTCCAATTTATACTGTTTATACCTTGTTTGTTTCTAGCTGTCTATATGTTGTTCTCTGAGCTCCTTGAGGATAGAGGAACACTATGCATAGTTTCTTTATGTGTCCAGATCTTAGTACAGTGACTAGCACACAATATGTACTTAATAAATGCTGGCCACTTTGACTCATCTTGCATATTATTTTCTGGGTTCTGCTTTTTTCACTCCTCATCAGATCATACAGGTCCAATGTTTTTCCTCTATCTCTTGACCCTTTCAGTTATACTTTGAGAAAAAACTGACTAGCAGTTGCCTATACTTCCCCATATCACACTAACTTCTCAATCCCTGACAACTTTGTCTTCCATTCCCACCACTCAATTAAAACTGCTCTTTCAAAGGCCATCTGTTTATTGTTAAATGCAATGGGCTTTTCTTAGTCCTTCTAATTCTTGGGCTCTTCATAAACTTTGATGCTATTATACATCCCCTTCTTATGAATATACTCTTCTCCCTAGATATTCAGTGGTAGTACTGCTCTCTCCTGTTCCTGCTGATCTGACTGATCTAAATCTTTTTTGAAGCATCATCACTCATGCCCTGATCTTTCACCAGTATTCTGTCTTTGTCTTATTGTGCGTTCACTCTCTTGATGAACTTCTCAGATTCCAAATTAAATTTATTCATGTAGATGGCTTACATTTCTAACCCTAATCTTGCTTTGAACTGCAGTCCCAAATCTCTGGATGTTTCTGCCTTTCTCAGCCTTAGACATGTTCAAAACAGAACACTTTTTAAGATTTCCTCCACATTGTCCACTCTAAACTTCTTCCCTGTTTCTGTCAAGGATACTGCCATCCTTCTCATTTTCACAACCCAGTGGTCATCTTCTACTTTTTACTCTTCTTTACCTCCCCTATATCCAAACAGCAGCCAAAGTCTTAATTCTACTTCCAAAATATCACACCCTTCCCTTCCCTTCTTCTCTACTCTTGTCCCAGTATATCTGCTTCATTACTTCTTAGCTGAGAGTATTAAAATAGCAAAAGATCCCCATCATTTTACATGAAGTAACTGAAGGCTATATATTATAAGATGACCAAGACAAAATGACTAAGGGTTTCTGATTCTTAGTCTGTTTCATAAAAACATTTTATGCAAAGGCAGAAAAGTTAGGTTTCATGATCAATGTGATGTATAGGAAAGACAACTTGGCATTGGTAAGGATGGTTTGGAATTGAGTGGTTCTAGAAGTGAGAATTTGCCCACTGAGCAAGAGGTTACAAGTGATTAATGGGGGCCTATGTTAAAAAAGTCTTGGCAAGATTATGGAGAAGAATGTAGATGTGAGAGATTTTACACAGAATTAACTTCATCACTCTGGCTTCAGTTGCCTTATCTCAAATAAACATAAAAGCTGTTTTTACCTACTTAAAGGCAGGACTCTGCTCCAAATGATCTTTTAAGGTCTCTTGACACTAATCTGTGATTCCTGAAATTTTTGTTTGGAAGGTTTGTTTATCAACTCAGTACATGAAATAAGTGAATAAATATTATATTGAATTTCTGGGTTTGTGATGTAAGAAAAACAATCCGTATTTCCTTTGCCAGGACAAACTGAGAGGCAAGTGGGTCAACTTAACAGGAAAATATCTTCCAACTATTTCCTGCATATCTCCGAAATTATGATAATTAGATATTAGTTTGTGTTTGTAAATAAAGACTGAGGAGCTTTATATCATCATGAGAAGTATATCATCATGCAATTGTATAAAAAAAATTCAACATCTTACCTTAGTTGAGATCTGCTGCACTGAATATTTTGATTATCAGAGTAGGTAGAGAATTTGGAATATGCAATGTGGTGGTTAGAGCAGAGGTTTTGAAACTTGCTGTTTATGGCATCCTTAATCTCTCAGTAATTTTTTTCATAGAACGTCTAGGTCAAAAAATACCTAACATTCATTAAGTAGTTAGGTTTATAATAAATATTTATAACATAACAATATAAATGCCTAGTAGGCATTTAGAAAACAAATGCAAAAAAAGCATTTTGGTGAAATAACATTTTATTTCATTTTTAAATAACTTGCAGTTATTTTATATATATATATATATATATATATACATACATATATATATATATATATACACATATATATATATATTCATATTTGAAACATTTAATGTTAAGACCTCGAATTTCAGATCCATTTCCTTCTTCCCTTGTCACCCATTCCCTCTGGGGAGATAAGTAATTCAGTATATGTTGTACATGTCTAGCTATGCAAAACATTATCATAGTAGATATATTGTACAAGGCTGCTTATAATTCCCTCCCACTCATCCCACCCCCACCTGGTCCATTCCCTACATGATCCTGTCCCTCTTCTATAGTGGGTACTTCCAACCTCCCCTCCCCCAAAGGATGCCCTCCCATCCATCATCCCTCCTCTCATCCCCCTTCCCCCTATTCTGCTGCAGGTTGAGATATCCCATTTAGTATGTATGTCATTCTCTCCCTGAACCAAATTCAATGAGAATGTGGTTTTGCCTTTTTGCCTTCCTATTCTCCCCCTCCCTTGCAACCACTTCCCCTTGCTTCTTCTACATGAGATAGTTAACCCTACCCTGTCTCTCCCCATCTCCTCTTGCCACTTTCCTCTCTCACCTCATAATTTCATCCCTTGAGTATTCTCCCTTCCCAACAAATTCAACCTATGCCTTCTATCCATATATGACTGTAACCATCTACACACACATTCACATGTATTCATATGACCACATACCCTTCTTCCATTATTTTCATAGTGAGAAAGATATCATCAGTCACAGATATTGCTTTTCCATATAGGAATGTAAATAGTTCAACTTTGATAAGTTCCTTTTGATTTCTTTTTCCCTGATTACCTTCTCAGGCATCTCTTCCTTCTTGTGTCTGGATGTCAAATTTTCTATTCAATTCTGGTTTTTTCCTCAAGAATGCTTGAAAGTCCTCTATTCCACTGAATGACCATATTTTCCCCTGAAACAAAATACTCAGTTTTGCTGGGTAGGTGACCCTTGGGTTCATTCCCAGTTCTTTTGCCCTCTGGAATATCATATTCCATGCCCTTCGATCCCTCAGTGTAGAAGCTGCCAGGTCCTGGGCTATTCTGATTGTGTTTCCACAATATTGAAATTGTTTCTTCCTGGCTGCTTGTAGTATTTTCTCCTTGATCTGGGGATTCTGGAACCTGGCTATAATATTCCTGGGAGTTTTCTTTTTGGGATCTTTTTCAGGAGGTGATCTGTGGATTCTTTCAACCTCTATTTTGCCCTCTGGATCTAAAACATCAGGGCAGTTTTCCTTGAGAATTTCTTGAAGGGTGATTTCTAGGTTCTTTCTTGATCATGGCTTTCAGGTAGTCCAATAATTTTTAAATTGTCTCTCCTGGATCTATTTTCCAGGTCAGTGGTTTTTCCCATGAGATATTTCACATTGCCTTCTACTTTTTCATTTGTTTGGATCTGCCTAACAGCATCTTGATTTCTCATAAAGTCATTAGCTTCCATTTGGTCCAGTCTAACTCTGAAGGAATGAATCTCCTCAGTGAACTTTTGAGACTCTTTTTCCATCTGACAAATTTGACTTTTTAAGGCATTCTTCTCCTCATTGCCCTTTTGGGCCTCCTTTGCCATTTGATTTAGTCTATTTTTAAGGTGTTGTTTTCCTCAGTCAGGCTGTTGACCCTCATTTCATACTTTTCCTGCATCCTTCTCATTTCTCTTTCCAATTTTTCCTCCACTTCTCTTATTTGATTTTTAAAGTCCTTCTTAAGGTCCTCTATGGCCTCATGGTTTCCCCTGGGGCTTTTGGAGCAGGACTTCTGACCTCACAGTCCTTTTCCCTCTCTATGCCCCCAAAATAGGAGTCTAGGGTTGCATTTTTCTGTTTCCTTTGCCTTGGCATGTTGTCACTTAATTACTTGACTTTTGGGCTTGTTGCCACAGTAGGACTCTGCCACCAGATAGGGGAGCTTCTATCCAAAAGTTGGGGTCTTCACAACTTCCGTTCCTGGCAAGCTGTAAACCCACCCACGACTTCCACCCCAGATCACAATCCAGATCCAGGGAGGTTAAAGCAAGAGCAATTACCCCCCAAGACTGATCACTGGATCTCCTTACAGTTCACAGGCCAGGAGCTGGAGCTGCCTCTGAAAACTACAAAATGGCGTGTCCTCAGCGGCTTCTAGCCCCCAGGGGAGGAAGCTGACACATTCCCCAAATGCTGGTCCCAAAGTCCATAGGGTACTAACCTCTTACTTTGTCCTAGGCGTGACTATGTTGATAATTCTGGAGTCACCACAGCTGCTGGTGTTCTGGGGTCTCTCCAGCCGGCTGCTGGCCCTGCTGCCCTGGGGCTAAAACCTCGGCTCACAGGGACCCCGCTCAGCTCCCCTCGCTCTGCACGTGCTGCCGGCTCCCAGAGTGCTGCGCTGGTCCTTCCTGCAGGGCTGCTGGGCTGTCCTCAGCGGGAGGTTAGCTTCTCTGTGTCGTTCTGTGGTTCTGGGGCTCCAGAAGTTGCTCAGTGTCCCCTTTTACATAATTTGGGGGGAATCTGGGGGCAGAGTGGCTTGGATGAGCTGTTTCTATTCCGCCATCTTGGCTCCGCCCCCTGCCCCTCTAACTTGCAGTTATTAATGGGATATGCACACTGTTGGGTTCTGAGACACTTCTCAAACCTTAGAATCACATTGTGCATGGACACCCTCATTTTCTGTTTGACATTGATTTTTGCACCAAACTAGTTTTTTTTTTTTTTTTTAGGGCAGTTGGGGTTAAGAAGTAACTTGCCCAAGGTCACACGGCTAGGTTTTTGTTTGGGTGTGTTAAGTGTCTGAGGCCGGATCGAAATCAAGTCCTTCTGACTCCAGGGCAGACACTCTACTCACTGCACCACCTAGCCGCCCTGCTGAACTAGTTTTTTATCACAGCAGGCGCCAAAACCCAAGTTCGGCAAAGGTATGGCACGGCAAATTAAAAAGTTGGATAAGTTACTGATATAGTTGAAAGTACAAGTAAATATAAATATATCTCTAACATATGAGAACTGTGAAAGGAAAGTGTTATTCTCTAATGCTGAAATTGTAAACCATATTGAGCTAGTCCATAGGTGTCAGGACGTCTATATTTCCCTCAACAATTTAAAATATTCCACAGAGATCTAGTGGTCCTTGTGATTTTGCTGCTGAATGATGAACTTCAGGTGTCATAGGTGAGGGAAGGCAGACCTACATGGAGATATTTAGGGGGACATAAGGCAGAATAGGAGCTGAGAATCTGGAAACTGGGAACAGGATGTGAGAAAGAGGCCTAGAAAGGGGAGTGGGAGTGTTCCCACTTCAGAATTTTACCTAGGTTCAGTTCTGTTCCCAAATACAATGGAAGAGGCTCTTCTGGTCAGATAACTCCCCAGCTATTATTTTAACTTGTGCGAGAAAGCCAGTATCCCATTGTTTTGTTCTCCTTGGAATGTCAGAGTGGCAGAAAAAAAGTGAACAAGTTTTGGAAGACTTTTACCTCCCTCAGAAACAGGGGACCAGACCTCCATCCTTATCTTCTGGCAGACCTGACTTGAGAAACCCTCTTTCTCTGCTTACCTATCTCTCAGATGCCAAAGTGAGCAGAGGCTGCAGTAATTTCTATGGGGACCCCATAAGAATTTGTATAAAGCTGATTTGTGCATGGGCATTTAAAGCACCACCTAAGCGGGCACCTGTGGACCTAGAGAAGATAGAGTAGAAACAACATAGTAACAGATAGTATGGATCTGGAAGAGATCTTAAAGATCAATGATTTCATTTACTGAAGAAACTGAGACTTACAGAGGTTAAGTGACTTGTCTACATCAGCTACCAATTTAGACAAAGAAATTTAACTCTGCTCTCTTATTCCTTGTATGTCTAAGAATACTGTGCCTACTACACCATACAGAGACCCTATATACCATGGTACCCAATGAACCACTATCCACTATGGTGGAAAGAAGAAAATGAACCATTCATTTCATCTTGGCCATATTTAACTTATGTTGGCCACAAGATTTCTTAGGGGGAGTTCCCTATTGGAATGAACTGAGATATAAGGTTGAGTAGTTTTAGTAAATTTTTGTATGCCGTACAGGGATAGGTGAAAATCACTGTTTTCAACTGTCCTGGTTTATAGAGAGAGAAGCATAAGGGATGAAGAAACTCTTATTTTTCCTTGTGTTTTTTATACTTTGTTCTAGAGACTCTGCCACTGTCAGAAGTTTGTTTTGAGCAGGGCTTGGCTTTTTTTTTTAAATACTGAGAAGACAGCATTACAAAGGAAAATAATTATTCAGATACAGTTATCAAATTAAAAAAATAAAAAGTTTGTGGACTTCAGGTTAAAAACTCCTGCAGTAGGAAAACCCAGAGAGACAAGAGGCAAGAGGCAAAGAGTACTGTGGGTTAGCTGGTGATCTGACAGTATTAAAGAGGATCTAGGAAGATGAAACTAAAGAACAAAACCACTCTTGATTTAAAAAGTAAGAGTGTCTTTAGAAATCTTAATATGGTTTCCAGCGTGAATCAGAATAGAGAACAGAGAGTTAATTGGTCTTGGGTTTATTAGGATCATTCTTGAAATCCAGATGTCATAGCCATGCAGATAATTGAATTAGTCTATCTGGTAATATATTAAGTCATATATAATTTGTTTTTCCACCTCTCCACCCCTACTAACCTTACCCCACATCCTGCAAGACTTTGTTTTTATATAGAAATGAGAATCTGATTCAACTGTTCTGCAGAAAAATTCCCACTGGAAATAGTAGGAGTTTTCCTAGAGTTAATATTGCACAATCAGGTCCTTTGAGGTTTAACTGATTCTTCTTAGAAAATCAATCCTAAATGGAACATTTCTCCTAAAGGGCTTAACTTTTATTTCATCAGTAAAAGGTTTTTCTGAAAGTTGAAGGAGTAATGAGTTCTTCCTCTCTCCCTGTTTTCCTCTACTCCACTCTACTTCCTCAAAATACTATATGGATTAGGCAACTGATGAACTGTGTTGACCAAATATAATTAATTTGATCAAGATATGAAGAGTGAGGGGTGGCTAGGTGGCGCAGTGAGTAGAGTGCCAGCCCTGGAGTCAGAAGGACCTGAGTTTGGATGCGGCCTTAGACACTTAACGCACACACAAACAAAAAAACCTAGCCATGTGACCTTGGGCAAGTTACTTAACCCCAATTGCCCTAAAAAAAAAGGATATGAAGAGTGAACATATCAGCATTTAACTCCAGAAGATAGCAAGTCACTTAACCCCAATTGCCCTGCCTTCCCTGCCTCCTCCAAAAATAAAAAAAAAAGCAAAAAAAAGTATAGAGGACATGAGGTCATGTTTGTTTGATTTTTTTTTCATCTTTTGGCAGGAACAAAATACAAAAGAGTTTTTGTACATATGTGTAGCAGCAAGCACCCCAGCACCCCTAGGGTGGCTGCCAACACAGGTTCTTAGATCTGCTTTTCTAAAGGAAAGCAACTCGAAATGGGTTAACAATCTTACTTTAATCAATCAAACATATTTACCTAGCTCAGGGGGAAAAGGTCAGCACCCGAACTTAAGAGTATACAGACAGAAACATTTCAAGCAGACAGGCCTCCAACTGTCCAAGCATTACATCCATACCAAATCACAGAGAGGGAAGCATCAACATCTGGGTTTTTCAAAGCTGGGGGACTCTCAAGGGCTGCCCAGAGTCTCATCTAGTCAAATCACACAACACTTCTCAAGGTGAGCCCCAAAGCAAAGTCTCCCATTAGGGATTATATAGCCTTCTCCTGGCTAAGAGAAAGTAACAACCTTCTTGACCACTCCCCAATCACAAAGTATCTCTTGCAAAACAAGGCTCCCAAGACAGGATCCAGATGCACTTAAAGCTAGGGCAGGGAAGATCTTTAAAATTTACATTCCCATTACATTGTGTTCTTTCATATAAATGCACTTTTAAATTTTCATTTTTTAAATTTTATTTTTGGAGGCAATTAGGGTTAAGTGACTTGCCTAGGGTTATATTACTAGTAAGTTTTTGAGGCCAGATTTGAACTCAGGTTGTCCTGACTCTAGGGCCAGTGCTCTATCCACAGCACCAACTAGCTGCCCCAAAACTTTTATTAATATATTATTTCAATATCATCTATAGTTCTTAAAATGTTTTTTCTTCTTCCTACTCTGTCTTATACCAGTTTTAAAAGAGGAGAAAAGATTAATTCAACAAAATTCATCAAAATATTAATTCAAATGTGACATGAAAATATATTTTAAAATTAGTCATCTTTAATGTTGGAAAGATCTGAACATAATGCTTTCCCCTCTATTGCAGAGGCAGATATTTCAGTGTTATATAGAGTAAACCACTCACATTTATATAGCACATTAAAAGTTTGTAGAATGGTTTTCTTAATAACTGTGAGGTAGATTGTTAGGGATGAGCTTGACTCTGGTTGATGCCTTGTTGATTCAGGTTCAGTTGGATAGAAATGAAGTACTCCTTGGTTATTCAACATTTAACAAAAGGAGGCTCACTTAACCATAGGAGGAATATCCTTGGAGGATTCTCCATTGTTTGACTTGGGTAAACCTACCCCCTTATTTCTCTAAAGAAATACATTGGGTCTATAGAACAAGGTGTGATGATTCATACAGTTAGGAAGAAGTCTAAAGGGAAGTGGGTGGGCCTTTTTAAAATAATCCTTAGATGACCTGGAAGCTGTGTCAGAAGAGGTTCTCTGAGCCAGTCAAGTCCTAGGGAGAGCTTTGTTGCCTTTCAGGGAAAAGTTAGGCTAACCTACTTTGGGAGGAAAGGGGAACCCTTGGCAGAGAATGGGTTCCATCACACAGATAGTGCAAATACTGCTCTCCCTCATTTATATGTATGGAAAAGGTTTAGATTTTTCCATTTTCCTATTGTCACATAGGTGGCAAAGTGTCAGATCTGAAATTTCTGTTCTACAAATCCATCATTTTTCCTAGTTTGTCACAATTGCCTTTCTATGGATATGTGAAATAACAGTGATCACTAACATTTCTATAGTGTTTACCATGTGCCAGCTCCGTGCTAAGAAGTTTACAATTATTATCTCACTTGATCCTCACAACAGCCCTGAGAGGTAGGTGCTATTATGCCCAAGACAGTGACTTGTCCAGTTGCACATAGCCAGTAAATGTTAGTAAATATATGAGGTCATATTTGAACTCAGGTCTTTCTAAGTGAAATATTTATTATTTTAAAAAATGAAACAAAATAAAAATAAGCTACTTTGTGGTGCTTAACACCTTTATGTTGTATTGAAGTGACATGGGCATGATCTGCACCTTCTACCTCTTCTCATATAGTCCTTTCCTGTGTTTTGACACTTCCCTTCCCTACTTTATTGTGGTAACAGTGTACTGCAAATGTTACTGATATTCAAGGAGACTTGTTGAATTTTTAAATCACTGTAGGACATATGAAGGCATAACGTGGTTCTTGCTCTCATTAAGCAAAAAGATAATACCTATACTTAGTTCTGTGCTCTGAAAAAGCCCTCCCTCCAGTGGAAAAACTTACAATCGAACTCATATTTTTGGGATGAGATTCTTGCCTACATTGTGCCATAAATCATCAAGGAGAAAAAAAAGAAGTGGGAAAAGTCAGTGGAACAAGACAGGGTAGGGAGGTGAGGGAAGGTGCAGAAGAAGGAAGATGGGAGAAAGAAGGGGGGAAAGTAAGGCCTTATAGGTCTTTATTAGGAACTTTAACCATCTCTTGGAACCAATATAGCAGCTGGTTCTACATCTATTATCTCTTGCATTTATAACATGACCAGCCTACTTTCTTTTTCAATCATATATTTCCAGAATAAGATTTTATGCCATTTACTGCAGAAAATTCATGGTTGGTAATATACTTCAGTCTACTTATGGATACTAGTAGTCCCTCTATTATGGGTCATCTATGGTTTTAATTTTTCAAAGTTGTGATCCTTTATGATTCATAGTCATAAAATCACAGGGAAAACATTAGTATTAAATATGAGGGGGTATCTGAGAGCAACTTGAAGTAATTAAAAGTACTATATAGTTTCCCAGATGCAATCTAGCCCACTTTATTCCTTTGATTCAATTCTAGAAGGAAGGATGCAAGTAAACATTTATTAAGCCCTTATTTTGTGTTAGTCATTGTGCTGGGGATACAAAATCAGTCCCTGACTCCAAGGAGTTTACATTTTGATGGAGACAAAGTGGGAGTGAAAAGTGGTGGGGTAGGGGAAGGGGGGGATGAAATAACTGCTGGTAATCACATTTCTAAAGTCCAGAGGATGTAATAAACAGGGACTTGGGGAGAATGAAAGACCATGGGCCTGGTCCTCTCCAAGAATAGGAGGGACTCACCAATGGAGAAGAGAGAGAGGTGTTACAGAGGGACATTCCATGGTGAGTGATCCTGGGGGAGGTAGGCTGTTCCTGGGTGAGGAATCCCCAGGTCATGAGAAAGGTTCTAGGATAAGCCAGCAGTAGAAGAGGCATGGTTCTGAAATCTAGAGGAAGTCAGAAAGGCTGGGAGGAAAATGGACCTAGCTTTTTGTCCATCCTCACAGTGTAGATAGGCATTTTGACAGACTGACTAACACAGTGAGCTGCCCATCAAGTTACATGTCAATTAGTTATTGTCAGGCACATTTATTTTGCATAGTCATGGATTTCATTTAGGAGGGTCTGTGGTATTCTGAGATTTGGCACAATATCATCTCTAAACAACACATGGAAGACTACCACATCCTTCTTGTTGGGGAAGAGGTCATGTCCTTCTGTTTGGATTCTACAAATACCTTAGAATACAAAATAGATATAAGATTTAATGAGATACCAATTTCCCCCACCCAAATACTACTCAGTAACCACATTAATGCAAGCCCCTGGCCTTTGGACCAACTTAGGTACCAGGTTCTATATCTTCCCTACAGGGAACCTACAGGTTCAACCCTGGACCCCACAGATACCATCATTTTGTCTCCTTCCCAGCAGTGAACCCTAAGGATCCCATGCCATTGACATTTATATTTCCCAAATCCTGGCACAGTGTTTGACAGTAGTAAGCAACTAATAAATGCTTTTCCCATTTCATTATGTAATGCTTTTCAGGATCTGAGCTAAGGAGTTCTAATGACCTGAAAAATGTGACTATCTTGAATGTTATCAGCTACTTATCATCATCAATCAACAACGCATAATTATATCAAAAACACACTGGAATTCTTTTTCAGTTGTAACCACTGGAAGTCATTATTAAAAAAAAACTGCCATTTCCTGTAGCTATATTGTTAATTTAGTAATACTTAATATAGTAGGGGAAGCTAGGTAAAGCACCAGGCCTATGGTCAAGAGGACCCATCTTCCTGAGTTCAAATCTGCCCTCAGACACTTACTAGCTGGGTAACCCTGTTTGCCCTGGTTTCCTCATCAGTAAAATGAGCTGGAGAAGAAGATAGAAAACCATTCCGATATCTTTGCCAACAAAACCCCAAATTTGACCCTCCACAAGTCAATTAACCTTTTAGTGTCCCAGGCAGCTTTTTAAGTCTCTGAATTGCAGATGACTTATTGACTTGTTGAAGAGTTTTTCCATATTGGTAGCTATGTGCACTGTGAAATTGTAAGTATGGAAAAAAATAGTTGTAATGGTAGAAACTATTTAAAGCCATACTTAGCATTATACACAGTTTATATTGTCTGACTGGTTGCAATTTGTTTCCTAAAAGATGGTGTTCTAGTATACTAACAGCTTATCATTGAGTCAGCAGTTTTCATGTTCACAGGAAAATTCTTTTTTTTTTTTTGTAGTTGGTTGGCATTGGTCAAAAAGTATTATTACTGGGTTCATATTAAGGTTCTTTTGAAACTTCTTGAAAGAAGGTAATTGCTGGCACTTATTTGATAGATGACAGAGGTTTTTCTATTTTTATAGCTAAACTCAACCTCATTATGGTCTAACTGAACATTTCAGTACTATACTTATGAACATGAAACAGTTAGGTTGTTTTCCATTTTCATACACTTGTAAAGGATGCCATTCCTATCCTCATAACAAGACAGCTCTAGAACCACACATGTATGCTTTTAGTGCTTAGTAAAATGGAACTGTTTTGTTGACTTAGCCTTTAACAGATTCGCTGGCAGAGCTATCAGTATGATTACCTGACAAAGGGTAAGAGCAGTTGGTCTCTGTCATACATACATACATACATGGTCAGTCCTCTGTAGAAAAGGTGATCCATTCTCACCAACAAATTGCCATGAGAGATCAGTTCATTTCAATGTAAGATCCAATATGGAAAATGGAGCTCACTTTGTAGAATTTTGCTTTTTCTATAGCTTATTTTAGGACACATCAATGAATACCTATAAATACAATGAATTCTCTAGGGAAATAAGAAACAAAGCTTTGACACTGAATTTCAATGGCATGCAATTGCATAATCTTCAATGTCAGGAATTCGGATATAATAACTTCTGGTCTATGTCTATACTAGTCTTTCTCCTAAATTCTAATATGTATTTATGAACTGTTATGTAACTGTTCATAACTCTTTGAAACTATTAAATATAGTAAATTTACTATATAAATATAGTAAACAGTAGCTTTGTTTCTTCTTTAAACTGCCAAATTATTTTGCATTATTTTTTACATAGAATACTTTATTTGAGTGAAATAGGAAGTCATTAAATAAATTAGAGGTCAAATATCTTCTAACAAAACTCTCCAAATAATAAACAAATTTCCACATGCCTCAAGTAATCATGGCCCACTTACTGAAGTGGTGTTTAATATGTAAGAAAATAATTTGGGCAATTTCTCTAAAGTTTATTATTATTAGATTTAATCTGAAAGCAGATGTTAATTTTACCATTCAAATTTATTCTTTTGATATATAATTATGCTAAAAACTTCCATTTCAAAACTTCCTGGTTGGAGTAATGACTCTTAAATAACCTTCATTTAATGAACTCTCCTTGGAAATACTGATCTCCTCCTCTACTTGGTCCTCTTCTCTCTTCTCCCATCTTAATTTTTCCTCCCAATCAGATGTACCCAGTGTCTTTAATAAGGCCTTGAAACTCCTGTGATATAACCTGGA
Source organism: Gymnobelideus leadbeateri (assembly GCA_011680675.1). Lineage (NCBI taxonomy): Eukaryota > Metazoa > Chordata > Mammalia > Diprotodontia > Petauridae > Gymnobelideus > Gymnobelideus leadbeateri. Next base: position 110,671 of record WOXC01011697.1, read on the forward strand.
AAGACATCTTGGTAGACCACATATCAGAGACTCAGTTCTAGAAATATGAATTAAATGTTTACTATGTACAAAGCACTATGCTTGGTACATGATTAAAACAATCCCTTTCCAAGAACTTAACATCTGCTTGCAGGGGTGGGGTGGGCAGGGTAAGAATAGCACATGTTCACAGGGGAGAAAAGAAGAGGCAAAGAGCTACTCACCGGCTTTATGGGTTTCCATATCCATTAATGGGCTTCTCCTGTGAGTCCCTTGCATCTTCTGCATATTCTGTGGGGTGAAATAAGGATTTTTCTATTCATTAATATTGCTACCTTGAGTGTTCCAGGACCTCATTATCTACATTTGGGGAAACCTAGATCTGAACTGAATGTAAAATGTATTTGGAGATTTTTCTGGAATAATGAAGCAGAAAGACATGACACTCTGAGGGGCAGATCCATCATATCATGCCAATCCAAAGCAACAGGGTTCAGAATCTTCATATTTATTTTTTGAGGACCCGCTGCCTTTCCAAGCAAGGACAAAATCTCATGTTACTCTTTTCTGTAAGTGAGATACACAATTTCTGTTTCACTCCAAGCCTCTCCTACTTTATCCACTGCTGTAGGGGAAATAAGGAAAGGAAGGAGATTGGATTCTTTTTTTATTAAAGAATTAACCATGAAAGAAATGATCATCATTTGAGAAAGGGGAAATAATAATACTCCAACTATCTGCATTACAAAAAAGAAAAGTCACTTTGATTTTCATTTGAAAATGTGCAAAAGTGACTGCTAAACTGTTTCCAGAGTTTGGTTGTGGTAGTGGTAGTGAGGGAAGAGGTGATCTTATACTCTTAAAATATCTATATCTATCTATCTATCTTTCTTTCTATACTCAGCTAAGAAATGCAAGAGGTAAAGAATAGATAAAAAAGTAAAAAAGGCAAGGAAGAATCTTACTTTCTATTTATATGCTTATGATAAGCTATAAGATAAAGATTAGTTTTTCTTCAATCAATCAGTTGTCACACAGTGGTAAATAGAGCTTGGCACCTACAGTTAGCAAGACCTGAAATCGTATTTATTATCAAATACTTAATAGCTGAGTGATAGTGGGCAAATCACTTAACCCTGTTTGCCTCAGTTCCTCATCAGTAAAATGAGCTGGAGAAAAAAAATGGCAAACCACTTTACTAAGAAAACCACAAATGGGATCTTTAAGAGTTGGATGCAATTTAACAACAATAGCATTTATATATCTACTTTTATTGTATCTTTCAAAGTACCCACAGTTCTGTATTTTTTTTTCTTCTTCAAGGGTGTACTTTTTTTTTCAACCAGGGAATTATGTGAGTAATAAAATTAGTAATACTATTTTTGGCCAGAAAAGGGGTGTGATAATAAACTGATGAGACCTTTTCATGTGGTTCATGAACTGACTCTGGCAGTATTTCCAAAAGGAGAACATTCAAAAACATTTTGATCATTAACATCATCCTTGGAATAAATATATAGCTTCTTAAAAGGATTAACTTGTGTGTGTATTTCATATATGTGTATATATTACATATATTCATTATATGCAACATGCATATTATGTAGTAATAAATATTATAATGTACTAATTCTGTTTTACATGTATGATTATATATGTAATATGTGATGTTATATTTGCAATGTTGTAATATGTATATTTGTGTGTTTTATATGTATGAAATAATAGGTAATGCATATACATATGTTATTTATATAGTTGGTGTATTTGAAGGATTTGGGGTATTATTGCTTTTTTTTCTTTTAGAAAAAATGTACTTTATTGTAGGGTAGAGAATAAATCATTGATACTTTATTGTGTTTCTGTGAAATGGATTATAACTATCATCACTACTATTATCATCATCTTGTACTTTATATAGAACCAAGTGTTTTACATATATCGACTCATTTGTTGTTCTGGTTGGATTAAGATGTGAATTCATCATTTATGACTCTATGTTGGATTAAGATGTGAATTCATCATTTATGACTCTATGACTTTCCATGATGTAATACTGCCTCCCCAGGAACTTAGGCTCTTCATAGTTAACCAAGTAAAAGAAAGTATTCTCATCCTCCTTTTCCAAGGATGGAAATATTGGGTAGTAGAAAAAGGCTTTTCACTCCAAATCCAGTATTCTTTGCCACTACATTTTCTACTTCTACAAGTTCCCTGAAGGAGTGGTTCTTAACCAGCAGTCTGGTGAAGCTTACAGACCATCTCAGAATAATGTTTTTAAATGCATAAAAAATATATGGGACTACAAAGGAAACCAATTATATTGAAGTGTAGTTATTAAACATATTAAATAAAACAAGTTTGCAGACCCTGGTTAAGAACCCCTATAAGAGCCCTGTGGCATTTATTAAGCATTCACTTAATTGTGCTAAGCTCTGATTATACAAAGAAACTGGAAATCAGCCCAAGTCCTCCAGGTACTCAGTTTCTAATGGAGGAGACAACAAACAGCTATGTACTTAGGCTTTTTTAAAAAAATGTTACTAATTTGAGTTTAATAGAAACATTAATTTGACGAGGTTTAATTCAGGAATATTACATTCCCTTAATTTGTGAGAACCTGCTAGGTGTGGGGCTAGATGCCTTAGGAAAACCAAAATCATGCCTCTAGTGTATACTAGCTCTCTGAACATGGAAAAGCTACTTCTCATCTCAATCACTTATAAAACTATAAAAAATAAGCAAATTTCTCTTCCATACTATAGTGGAGGAAGTTTTCATACAAGGGTTTTTCTTACATTAATGAAATCAGAAGTTCTGACCAATTTAATCTCCCTTAGGATGCTTGTGTTTCTAAAGTAAAGGGACATAGAGAAAATTAAGTAAGCCAAAACTCTAGTTAGACATTGATAATGCAGTTGACAGTGTAACTTACTAGAAAGGAATGCATAGTTCTTGTTAGTATTGGGAATCTCTCAAGTATTTTTATGGTTTCTTGCATTTGACTAATTATATGACATTTGTACAAAGTACTATCACATTTGGTTTGTTTTGCAAGTATGTTCAGTTCCTTTATAATTTAGATGAATGGTGTGCTGCTAATAAACATTACCAATTAATTTGAGGGTTTACAGATGTTTGTATCTTGTGATTCAGAGCTAATTTCCCCTTGAGTACTGTGTAATTGACTCTAAATTACCTTTCTTTCTGGTTAGATGTCCATTAGGGAAACAATGGGCAAATCCATTTTCTGTAGTGTTAGAATTGAATGATAAGAGTTATCAAGTTGGAAAGGACTTTTTAGACCTCATTTCATCTTTCCACATCCCAAATAGGGGGCTTACTATAGCATGCCTGAAAGATAGTCATGCAGTCTCTTTAAATACTTCCAGTGATTGGAAGCTCAGCACATGATAGAGTAGCCCACATAAAGCCAGTCTACCATAAGGTAGCTGTTGAGAAGGGACCAAGAGCTCTGAGGGAAAAGGGAGAGGCAGAAATGAGTAGAAACAGAAATTTTAGCAGCTTCCTTCAAGAAAAGATTTTAAGCAAGTTAAGCTCCGTTTGGTTGATTTCCTTAGCCTAACTTTTGTTTTTACGTTCTACACTAAATATTTTAAAATTTAGTTAAATATCTTTTAAAATATTATATTTACATAGTACTTTATAGTTCATGAAACATGTTACCAAAAAAACCCCCACTGTCAACTAGGTAATTTAAATATTATTATCGTCTCTATTATATAAATAGGAAAACTAAGATTGAGAAGTATGAGATGAGAATGATTTGCCTTTGTTTCCATAACTCACAAGTTAGCAGAGTTAGGGTCTAAATTTAGATGCTCTAAGACTAAGAACCTCAGGTTACTTCAAATGGTGATGAAGTAGGAAAGACCAGAACATTGCTATTTCGTTGTGAGTTTTTTTGACTATACATTTGTTACAATACAGGACTTCCATGGGGTGGGACAGGGTTGATGAGAACTGCATTGGGAAAGAAGTCAATTTATCAAGCATTTGTTAAGGCTGTATTTGAACTCAGGTCTTCCTGACTCTAGGCCCTGTGCTACCTAGTTTCCTCTGATGGTTTTCTGGCTAGAGGAGTGGGAGGGCCATGGCTTGAAATGAAGTTGATGTCTCTGAAATGAAGACTTGAATCTACTACACCCAGATGTGTCACCAGAATAGGATTGGGGTGGGGGGAGAAGATTTTTGTACAGTACTCAAATTTTTTGTTATATCAGCCTATCTATAATCTAAACCAAGAGACCAAGAGCATGGAGGTACAGGGAATTCCACCTTATTTAGTATGTAATAGCTAATAAAGATTTTATAATTTGTCTTTTTACTGAATTCTCTCTAAAGGCTTTGTGCACAGTGGAAAGTACATTGGACTTGAATTCAGAAGAGTTTTGAATTCCAGATCAGACACTGGAGGAATGACCTACAAAATCTCCCTCACACGAAATGAAAGCTCTGCTTCTTGCTTTCCTGCCTGTATTTGAAATAGAGTAGCATCTATGGGGGGAAAAATCAACCAATTTGCAAATATCTGCTAAGTGCCTCTGTGGTAGACACTGTTCAAGGTTCTTTGGTGATTATAAGAATTTTCATCTAAAGGTTAAAGAAATAGTGTCTCCTTACCTTTTCCTTAAATCACAGGGTCTGGCTAATGACATTATTCATAATTCAATGATTGTGGGTGGAAGAACTAAAAGATTAAGCTATTTTTGCTTCAGCTTCCTTTTAACAACATTATTGAGCTCACTTTGAGGAATTTCTTCATCTCAAGAAGTCAAGGTTTTTTCCCCACAGTAATTTAATAAAATGACAGTATTTTTTGGAGGGCCTTTACCTTGGTCTCTGGTTTGTGTTCCCTGATATGTATATAATGGTTTTTAAAGTGTTAACTATTTGCAATTTCAGGTCATGAATAATTTTAATTCTTAAATTAAATTTGTTTTCCCTGCAGTAGAATTAAGTTCTTTAAGAGCACAGAACTCTTTTTATTGTTTGTGTCTCTAGCAGGTAGATGGTATACTGAATAGAGGGCTCTGGACCTGGAATCAGGAAAACCTGAGTTCAAATCCAGCCTCGGACAAATGATTCTGGGCAAGTCACTTCACCTCTTCTCAGCTTCAGTTCCTCATCTGTATAATGGGGATAACAGCAGCACCTAGTTCCAAGGGAGGTTGTGAGATCAAATATTTGTAAAATACTCTGCAAACCCCCAAGTGCTACATGCTAGTTTTTATTGTTACTTTTATTACCCATACTTAGTACAGTATCCCGGCTGTTAGTAGTATTTACTAAAAGTCCATCAAATTGAATTAAATTGAAAGTAACCTCTCTGTGATAGCTGTTTATCTTTCCTTTTTGAAGAGGACCAATGACATTATGAGGGTGATATCTTGAAGGTGATGTCTTGACTTGCCTGTGAATTGGATTTAAGTGAGGCAAGAGCTGAGTAAAATCTTCAGCCTCACTCTTGCCTCCAGAATAGGAGTCCAGTGGCAAGACGTAGGTCTAGAAAACTGGCAGTGACCTAAGATGCAGTGGGTGACCTTGGCCTTTCTAAATTAAGGTCTCAGTTGTTTAAGACAATGTCCATTTATTGGACTAAGGACTAGATAAGAATTGAGACAAAAGATGGCTCAATTTACAATCATAAAACTCTTAATCTTGGAGGGGAAAATCCTTAGTTTCTGGCCAAAATAGAAAACAGTTGGACAGAGCATCCATATGTAAGGAGGAGACCATAGTTGGTGAGCAAAGAAAAAGGGGAGAGTAGGAGAAACAGCAGCATTCCCCAACTTTTGCATAAATTGGCCCACCGGGTCCCCAAAAGGCAGCTACTACTAAGCTCAGGTAACATGGTAAAGACAGTTAATACAAAAACATTCTAAAACCCAGTTCACTCCTTTCCATGGTATCCATGGGAGTAGCTATACTGTGTTTCAAAATGCATCTTTATAGAATGATGAAATTCTGTCAACTTCAGTTTGACAATTTTTGATTTAGAAAACAGTCCTATGTTTTGCAGCCTAATGTTGAGGGATGATGCTTTAGATATTGTCAGCAGTGTCAAATAGCAACAATGACAGAGCTGATCCAATCCAAGTCTGCATCGAAAGAGAAAGTGTCCAGAGAACTTTGATAGGGGACTAGTGTCCCCTGGTCAGATCATATTAGAAATAACCTATCCAGTTTTGGATACCACATTTTAGGAAAGACAGAAGTCTGGAAACTGACCAGGGTGAACAGAACGGTGCAGAATGGGGAAGGTCCATACAAAACAATCATCATTTAAAGGAATTGGGATTTTTACCCTGGAGAAGAACCTTATAGATATCTTATCATGTTGAAGGATTAGACTTGTTTTGCTCGACCCTTAGATGACCAAAGTAGAAACAATGGAGAGAATTTACAGAGTGGTAGATTTAGGTTCAATATGACAGAAAACTTCATAACAATTCATCCTGTTCAAAAGGACTGTTCTTGGATAATAATGGGTTCCCTTCACTTTAAAGAAAGGATAGGTTGAAGCTTGTAAAGGGTTTTGAATGATGGGCTAAATGATTAGATTTCATCGCTAAGACTGTAGTGTACAATTAAATATTTTTGGACAGTTAAGTGATTTGCTGAAATAAGTGTTTTAAAGAGATTAATTTGGGTGTGTTAGATTGGAGGGGAAAGTTGGAGTCAAGAGACAGGCTATTGTAGTCCAAGTATGATATAATGATATATGATGTAATAAACACAACAGCCATGGAATCTAAAGGAAATGACATATGAAAGATACTGTACAACACAAGTTAACATCAGGACAGATTGGAATCAGGGGTTAAGAGAAACATTTTGACATTCTTACAACTCTTGGCTTTATGTCTCTGTGACTCTGAGTGATAGGGTTGAAAAGGTGCTTTGATAATGGTTTCTATAGCCATGTTGTATGTTAAAATTTCTGGTTTGTCATTATTTGAAAGGCATATTTCTTATTGTGGTAAATTGGGAGACTTCTTGGATACTTTTATTTATATATTTACTTATTTTTTGCTTTTTGGAGGGCAATTGGGGTTAAGTAACTTGCCCAAGGTCACACAGCTAGGTTTTTGTTTGTGTGTATTAAGTGTCTGAGGCCTGATCTGAACTCAGGTCCTTCTGACTCCAGGGCTGACGCTCTACTCACTGCGCCACCTAGCCGCCCGGATACTTTTAAATGAGATCATGATCTGACCATAACTTCTGGGCTTATATAAATCCACATGATTTCAGATAATTCAATCAACATATATTTACTAAACTATCTTAATTTGCATTGTAAACATGATGCACTTAATAATTTTAACTAAGGGTTGAACACTCCTTCTATGTGCCTATGAAGGTTTAACTTAAAATGTATACGCATAGGGGCGGCTAAGTGGCGCAGTGAATAGAGCGCCGGCCCTGGAATCAGAAGGACCTGAGTTCGGAGCCGGCCTCCAACGCTTAATCCGCACAAACAAAAAAAACCTAGCCGTGTAACCTTGGGCAAGTTACTTAACCCCAATTGCCCTAAAGGGGCGGCTAGGTGGCGCAGTGAGTAAGAGCGCCGGCCTCGGAGTTTGGATGACCCGAGATCAGATCCGGCCTCAGAAAATGAGCACCCACGCATAAATAATGACTAGCCGTGTAACCTTGAGCAAGTTACTTAACCCCAATTGTTTTAAAAAAAAAATGTATACGCATGATATAAAAGGCCTGAAAGAACTTGCAAGGATCTCAAGGGAATTAATGATATGATCTAAGGATTTTTAGAAATTTATATCAGGAAAGCCTCTAGATTGGGGGTTTTACTTCATTGAATTTCTTTTTACTAAAATCTTTTCTTCCAAGATAGACTATACAAATTCTTAATTGTACTTTCCTATGAAATAATATCATATTTGTTATTCAATACTTAAATGTCATTTGGAATTTTTCTCTACTTTGTGTAGAAAAAATGAAACATGCAAGAATTTTTTTCAGTTTGTTAAAAAAATTTAATTTTACCTTTCATGCTTTGGGAAAGCTATGTGGAGCATTGAATAGAATGCTGGACCTAGAGTCAGGAAGACTCATCTTCCTGAGTTCAGATAGGGCCTCAGACACTTAGTTGCTGTGTTTCTCTGAGTAAGTCACTTAGCCCTGTTTGCCTCAGTTTCCTCATCTGTAAAATGAGCGGAAGAAGGAAATGGCAAACCACTCTAGTATCTCTGCCAGGAAAATCCCAAATGGGATCACAGAATCTAATACAACTGAAATGACTAAAGTACAACAACAATTATGCCTTGAGAGGTATAGTGGACTCTAGCCCAGTTTCTGTTGGGGAGACTCCCAACTGAGTTCATGTCCCATCTCTGACACATGCTAGCTGGTTCTATCAGCTTGAGCAAATAACAGAATCTTTTGATGCTTTAGGCAGCTCTGCTTATATTCTACACATCTCCATTGACAATGGGAGTTTACTAACCAGGAAATCCCTACCCTGATGAAATCACAAGACACCCTTTCCTTAGAAAAAAGGGATGTTTTAATTTTCATAGCAGATAACCTAAAAAAACCCAAACAACTTTTCCCATCTATACTCAAAAAACCACTGGGCCTTTGAAATACCCTTAATATATAGGAAAATATAACCCACAAACATTAGCACAGAAGGGATTTCTCTCTGTAGTCTCTGCCAAATGTTCCTGAGATCTATGAATAAAAAGTAAATATAAAGTAAAAAGTAAAGTTGGGTTAGATACCTAAGCAGCAAAGAATGTGGACTTTGTTATTGTAGCATACTGATTTAGCAAAGGAATCCTGTGTAAATATTGTTAATGATGGAGATACAATGGAGTTGTAAATGTCCTTCAAGTGAAGCCTAGTTGGGTTTGTATTGTGTTTCTATCCCAAAAGACTCTGTAATCTGTAAGCTCCTGTAAGCTGTATTAAAAATAAAAAAGTTGAATCTCATTATCATCACATGTACATTTTCTTATGACTCCCCCCATGATTATATATATATTTCAGCTGTGTCATTCATCCTGTTAATGTTTGAAATGCTTTCTGTACCAACATAATTGAACAGCATATAAAAAGGATGTTATGAATATGTACCCCCAAAAGGGACTACTTGTTTAATATCTATCCCATGTGCTGATATAACTGTTAAGAGTAAGTATATGGAAGCTCTTACTGACAGGATTATAATATTATATACATATTGGTCTGAAACAGCGCTCTTTACCTACAGATGTTATAGTGTGAAACATAGGAAATTAAATTGCTTTACTTTGTCTCTAAGCATATATGTTACAGAAGATGTGTCCACATCTAAGATGGAATATGGTTACCATTTAAATGTAGGTAAATAACCTTAGTCTAACCACAGATATAACAGAATCCAACAGAAATTGTTCTAATCCAATATTTCTGCATTAGTTTCTCAGGCCAAATTTTGATTTATGCTCTAGCATCACCCCAAAAACCATTACAGAAAGTACCAGTAGTCTTTTGATCATAAGCACTTTGTGGTATTCATTATATTTCTTGTGCAAAGGCATTATTTTATGTACCATATTTCATATTTTTAATGAGAAATTATTTTTATAGCACTGTATTCCTGTGTTAATCTCCACAGTGTAAAACGACAACTACTATGAAACTTCATTAAACATGTTTTGTTATAACATGTGCCTTCAGTTTCTAAGGTCACTTTCAACTCTGAAATCCTACAGTTCTACATAATATCTGCTAAAAGTGTTGCTTCAACTTTCTTAGAAGTTTTTCTCTTATAAAATATGTTAAAACTTATTTTCCTGAATATAAATTAAGGATTATAGGATTTTGAACTAGGAAGGAAGGCAGACACTAGTTTCCACTGCCCTCATCTTCCTTTTTACAAATAAGGAGACTAAGTTCAGGCACAAACCCATTGACAAAAAGCAGGTGACCAGAAATCCACTGACACCAAATATATTGAGTGCTCTTGCCAATAGGAAGTGTATGTTGGGAGGTGGGGCCATATTTTTTTTTCCAATCTTTTGTCTGAGGAAAGTGGATGGAGAGGTGAGAATTCAGTCACAAACAGTAGGTCAGGATAAAAATCTAATGCATATAGTTAACTTTTAACAGCAATCTCTCCAACTGTGTTAGTGCTTAGTATTATATATATATATGACATATCTTTTCCCCCCTGAGTCTTCTCTTACTATTTACTCCTTTTCAGTTAGAGAAATATTTAACTATTCAGTATATGAAAACTGTATTTTTGAGTACCATGGGGTCTTCAGAAAAAAAATTCTTTTTTCCACAATTGATAACTAAGACTTCTTATTTCCACATGACAATTTGTTAAAGAATCTATGAATTTATAGAGTTCACACATCAGTCATGTGTGAGAAACTGACTGGAGATTAAGACTAAAGCAAGGGAGTAATACCTTACCAGCAATTGGGAGAACTGTCCCATTAGCTCAAATTAATCATTGCTTTTTAATATTATTTTTTAAAATTACTGATTATATAAAATCATTGGAAGCATGCTCGATAATTGGATGGGGTATGTCAGAACTATTTAAAAACTGAAATATAAAGGAGGATCTTTCCTTTCATAAAATTATTAATAATAAGAATAGCAGGAAGGAGGGGAAAAGGGCAAGTAAAACACTTAAGCACCAAAACTAAACCATACGTATTAAATAAGGAATACCTTAAAAGGCCACAAAAAGTGATCAAAGTAGACTGAATCCTGATTGTGACAGAAATGTATCAGTCATGGTTAGCAGCTAAGTAGGTAAGAATGTTGAAGTTGGAGACAGGAAGACTCTGAGTTCAAATCCTGCCTCAAACACTTATTAGCTATGTAACTTTGGACATCCACTTATTCTCGTTCAACCTCAGTTTCCTCATCTGTAAAATGGAGATGATAATAGCACCCACTGCCCAGGATTGTTATGAAACCCAAATGAGAAAAAACAGAAACAGAATTTTGCAGACCTTAAAATGCTCGGTGGTTTCTGTATTCAGAGGACCTGAATTCTTATCCTATACTGATAAAAGTACATGGGTCTCAGTTTTCTAATTTTAAAGTTTAAAATTAAAATTTAAAATTTCTAATTTTAAAATTTAGACAAGAGGATCTTCAAAATTCCTTCCAGCTCTAAATCTATGATCTCCTATGAATTTTCTCTCTTGGATTTTTATATTGGACAAAGAGTACACAGTTCCAAGTTCCCTACATTCTTAAGAGTTTTAAGCAGTCAGATTTCTCTTTCTCTCCTCCTCTTTTTTTCTCTCCTTTCCTCCTCTCCTCTCCTTCTCTCTCTCTCCTCTCTCTCTCTTTCTCTCTCTCTCTCTCCTTCCCTCTCTTCGCCCCCTTACATCCTTCTACCCCCCCTCCCCTTCAGGGTTACAGAAATGGTTTAGGAGTTAAACATGTGATCTCTAACATTGGATATGATGCCACAAATCTCAGTTGTTGAACACTGGCACCAAATAAAGAAGTTCAAATATGGTGTCAGACACAAACTAGCTATGTGTTCCTTGCCAAGTCACTTAACCTATATCTATCCAGTATCCTCAGCTACAAAATGGAGGAGGTAAGAGCACCTGCTTTATGAACTAAATGAGATAATACTTGAAAAGTATTTTGTAGACCTATGTAATTGCTAATATTTCTTGTTCATATTGTCATCATCCTCATCATGAACTGGGAACTGAGAAACTTGGTTTGTAATCTTCACTCTGCCATTAAAATAGCTGTTTGACCTTGGGGAGAAACATTTAATTTTCCTCAGCTTCCGTTTCCTCTTCTACAAAATGAGAAGTCTGGGAATATATTATCTCAAAGTCCCTTCCATCCCTATAATTCTATGATTACACCTGGCTGCTATTATGAATCAAAAATACTTTTCCACATGTGAATTTAACTATGTAAGTGTTATGGGGAAATAACTCAGAAACTCTTACAAATCCAGACCAGGTAATTTCTAGTATATAGTACCTGACACATAGTAGGCACTAAATGCTTATTAGTTGAATGAATGCAATTTCAAATTAATGCAATTAATCATGATTCATTTTTAACAGTTGATGCTTTGGTTTGGTTGGAATGGCTATTTTTTTTTTTGGTCTGTTCTTTATTTTTTTGTGCTCGTCTCTACTATTCTCAAATGAATTGAAAAATAAATTGAAAAATAAACCGGAAGCAAAAACTAGGGAATAATTTTTGAGGTGCAGAACACAAAAAGAAACAAAGGAAAAAAATTTAAGAAAGTTGAGATTTATAGAATTTCTGAAGTAGAAGGAAATAAGAAATCAGAATTCTACTGATTTTACTATGACCAAATCATGCCATAGTCTGTAAGGATATTTTTAAAATTATTTGCTTTATAGTCCTCTGTCATGAGTAGGGATGGTGTCATGAACTGCTTTTGTGAAACAGTTGACAAAAATACAACTTTTGGACCTGAAAGAAACTGATTAAACTTAGAAATGGCCTCATAGACAACCAGGCAGAAATGCTTGTAGTCAAAATCAATTCATGAAGCATTTATTAAGAACTTACTGTGTACTGAAATTAAGTTAAGTGCCAGAGGCACTAGGCTAATTGCTTCTAATTAACTAGGGTATTCATATATAAAGATATTGTCCTATTATAAAAGTACAAACTTAGCTATTAGCTGGCTAACTAAGACTCCCCGGAAAATATTTCACAGAATCTTAAGAGTTGGAAGAGCCAACTAAAAACATTTGCACAGGAATCCTTTTATAATATTCCTGACAAATGGTCACATAGGAAGGCAAATTTGGAATTTCATCTCCCACCTTCTTATACAAGTTGTCCGTCTTGTGCTTCTTTTCACCCCCACGTCCTAGAATCCTTCATTTAAAGCTCACCTAGAATGCCTCCTTTTAAAACAGTTACTTTCCTGAACACTACTCCCTCCCCCTAATTTTTAACAGTATCCTACCTGAAACTGCTTTTGTTTACTTTTTATAAATTTTGTATTATGCATGTATATATTTTTCCCGAGTAGAATATAAGTTTCATGAGGGCAAGCTGTGTTCTCATCTGTGTTTTTCTATTCCCTGGTGCCAGACAAATAATAGGTACTTAATTCATACTTGTGGAACTCAATTGAGAGAGCCCACTACTTTTAAAAATATTTGTATTTATTTTATTTTAATTTATGAACTAAAACAAACACTTCTGTAACATAGTAGAATTTTTTTAAAGGAAAGATGATTGCATATGAAACTGCAAATCTAGTGTGTACAACTTGCTCTTTCAAATATATGACAAAAATATCATGTAAAGAGGGGTGGAGCCAAGATGGCGGAGTAGAAACAGCTCATCCAAGCCACTCTTCCCCCAGATTTCCTCCAAACTATGTAAAAGGGGACTCTGAACAACTTCTGGAGCCCCAGCACCCACAGAACGACACAGAGAAGCTAACCTCCTGCTGAGGACAGCCCAGCAGCCCTGCAGAAAGGACCAGTGCAGCACTGTGGGAGCTGGAAGCGCGGAGCTGAGCCGAGGTCCCCGTGAGCCGAGGTTTTAGCCCCAGGGTGGCAGGGCCAGCAGCCCACTGGAGAGACCCCAGAACACCAGCAGCTGTACCGATTCCAGAATTATCAACATAGACATGCCTAGGACAAAGTGAGAGGTTAGTGCCCTATGGACTTTGGGACCAGTATTTGGGGAGTGCATTGGCTTCCCCTGGGGGCTAGAAGCCACTGAGGACACGCCATTTTGTAGTTTTCAGAGGCAGCTCCAGCTCCTGGCCTGCAAACTGTAGGGAGATCCAGCGATCAGTCTTGGGGGGTAATCACTCTTGCTTTAACCTCCCTGGATCTGGATTGTGATCTGGAGTGGAGGTCATGGGGTGGATATCCAGCTTGCCAGGAACAGAAGTTGTCCCCCACACGTTTGGGACAAAAATTCCCATCTGGCAACAGAGCAATAGTGTGGCAATAAGCCCAAAAGTCAAGTAATTAAGTGGCAACATGCCAAGGCAAAAGAAAGAAAGTAAACAGAAAAATGCAACCCTTGACTCCTGTTTTGGGGGCATAGAGCGGGAAAAGGACTGTGAGGTCAGAAGTCCTGCTCCAAAAGCCCCAGGGGAAAACATGAGCAGGTTGCAGGCCATAGAGGACCTTAAGAAGGACTTTAAAAATCAAATAAGAGAAGTGGAGGAAAAATTGGAAAGAGAAATGAGAAGGATGCCGGAAAAGTATGAAATGGGGGTCAACAGCCTGACTGAGGAAAACAACACCTTAAAAATAGACTAAATCAAATGGCAAAGGAGGCCCAAAAGGGCAATGAGAAGAATGCCTTAAAAAACCGAATTTGCCAGATGGAAAAAGAATCTCAAAAGTTCACTGAGGAGATTCATTCCTTCAGAGTTAGACTGGAGCAAATGGAAGTTAATGACTTTATGAGAAATCAAGATGCTGTTAAGCAGATCCAAACAAATGAAAGACTAGAAGGCAATGTGAAATATCTCATGGGAAAAACCACTGACCTGGAAAATAGATCCAGGAGAGACAATTTAAAATTATTGGACTACCTGAAAGCCATGATCAAAGAAAGAACCTAGAAATCACCCTTCAAGAAATTCTCAAGGAAAACTGCCCTGATATTTTAGATCCAGAGGGCAAAATAGAGGCTAAAAGAATCCACCAATCACATCCTGAATAAGATCCCCAAAAGAAAACTCCCAGGAATATTATAGCCAGGTTCCAGAATCCCCAGATCAAGGAGAAAATACTACAAGCAGCCAGGAAGAAACAATTTCAATATTGTGGAAACACAATCAGAATAGCCCAGGACCTGGCAGCTTCTACACTGAGGGATCAAAGGGCATGGAATAGGATATTCGAGAGGGCAAAAGAGCTGGGAATGAACCCAAGGGTCACCTACCCAGCAAAACTGAGTATCTTGTTTCAGGGGAAAATGTGTTCATTCAGTGGAATAGAGGACTTTCAAGCATTCTTGAGGAAAAAACCAGAATTGAATAGAAAATTTGACATCCAGACACAAGAAGCAAGAGATGCCTGAGAAAGGTAATCAGGGAAAAGAAATCAAAAGGAACTTATCAAAGTGGAACTATTTACATTCCTATATGGAAAAACAATAACTGTGACTGATGAAATCTTTCTCACTATGAAAATAATGGAAGAAAGGTGTGTGGTCATATGAATACATATGTGAATGTGTGTGTATATGGTTACAGTCATATATGGATAGAAGGCATAGGTTGAATTTGTTAGGAAGGGAGGATACTCAAGGGGTGAAATTATGAGGTGAGAGAGGAAAGTGGCAAGAGGAGATGGGGAGAGACAGGATAGGGTTAACTTATCTCATGTAGAAGAAGCAAGGGGAAGTGGCTGCAAGGGAGAGGGAGAATAGGAAGGCAAAAAGGCAAAACCACATTCTCATTGAATTTGGTTCAGGGAGAGAATGACATACATACTAAATGGGATATCTCAACCTACAGCAGAATATGGGGAAGGGGGATGAGAGGAAGGATGATGGATGGGAGGGCATCCTTGGGGGGAGGGGAGGCTGGAAGTACCCACTATAGAAGAGGGACAGGATCATGTAGGGAATGGACCAGGTGGGGGGTGGGATGAGTAGGAGGGAATTATAAGCAGCCTTGTACAATATATCTACTATGATAATGTTTTGCATAGCTAGACATGTACAACATATACTGAATTACTTATCTCCCCAGAGGGAATGGGTGACAAGGGAGGAAAGAAATGGATCTGAAATTCAAGGTCTTAGAATTAAATGTTTCAAATATATATAAATACTATTATTAAAAAAATATATATCATGTAAAGTTCTCCTTTTCTCTCCCTCCCTCAAGAGGGCTGCCATTAGACATAAGTCTGTGGTATGTGTGTGTCTGTGTGTCTGTGTAATCATTCTATACACATCTCTTATAAACTAACTATTAATTTGTAAATGTGGGTAATTATAATAGTTCAAATGACTTAGACACTCAAAGTTGTTCTTAAAACAACTGTTAATTTTCTACTTTTGAAAAGTAGATGGAGTGTTGTCTGCCACTCTGCAGTTTCCCCCAACTTATTCCAGTTATGTCTCTGGATCCAAGCAGAACAAATCCAACCCCTCTTTGATGAAGTAGTCCTTCAAATATTTGTAAGCAATTATCATGTTCCCCTAAATATTCCCTTCTTGGGACTAAACAGTTTCATTTCTTCACTTCTTTACATGGCATGGTCTTTGATTTTGTCACGCTCCTGGTAACTTTTCTCTAGATGTGTTCCAGATGATTGGTGCACTTCTTAAAAAGGGGGTTCTAAGAATGGAACTTGACACTCTGTATATGACCGAGCAGGATAAGAAGAGTGGAATTGTCACCTCCTATATTCTTGTCATATATCTCTCTAAAACCTTAACCCACATTAGCATTGTTTTTTGCCTGCTCCGTCATACTGACCTTGCAGTTCACTGAAGTCCCCAGTTACTTTTCATGTCAAGTGTCTTGGACTTCTAACTCTGATTTCCCATTCTCATTTTAAAAAAATTATATAATTTTGCGAGTTTATAGCAACCTCTGTGGTTTCACTCTTAAAGATTCTTGCCTTAATCTTTGCTTTTTAAAGGCCCAAGATGGATCTTATGATAGTTAGAATATTTTTTCATCTTCTATGACCACATGCAACCTAGTAGGTCTTTTCATTGGTATTCCTTGGAATTTTGGTAATAAAAGCAACTACTTCTGGTTCAAACTTGAACATTTAATTTTTGCATATGCTACTGGCTAGCTAATAATTGGAAAGGATAAAAAAAAAGTTGCCATCACCAAAATGGCTTCAGAGGCCATAATGTCTTAAAAGTGCACAAAAAGGCAGCATTGCTCTTAAATTATTTCAGGGGGAAAAAACAACTACAGAAAATTAAAGATGACTTACTGGGTACTGTTATGGTTCTGGCCTAATTTCCTATTCTTTGTTTTAATGTATTTATTACACTTGTTTATAAATGCTTTTATGTAGTCCCTTTAAAACTTGTAATTCAGATGATACAAGTTAAGACTATTCATAAGATCTACTGTTGTTTGTTATAAATATTGGTTCGTTATAAATACCAAAAAAGTCCTTCTCTAAGAAGGCTGTGAAAAATTGTAACCTGCAGTTTTAGTTTAAGACCTTAAAATGAAAGTGCTGAATTAATAATGAACTTATATAAGTCAATGTTACTTTCTATACTTCAAAAGGACTTAAAGACATCAAGTCAATTAATTAGAATAATGATTCTACATTGTGAATGTCGAAGAATAGGGAATGCTATTTATAGTTGAATGCTGGTCTAGTAGCTCTCAGAAACAAAACAAAAGAGATAAACCAAGGGTACCTTCTAGTAGAGATTTATATTATATTATATTATATTATATTATATTATATTATATTATATTATATTATATTATATTATATTATATTATATTATATTATATATATAATTATATATTATATATAATTATATATTATATATTATATTATAATGCTATTTATAGCTGAATACTGGTCTAGTAGCTCTCAGAAACAAAACAAAAGAGATAAACCAAGGGTACCTTCTAGTAGAGATTACTTATCCCTTCATAAGCTGTTCATCTTTAGGATGATTTGAATTGGATAGAAAGCATCTTCAAAAATCATCCAGAGCTATTTCTGCCTTGTACTCTTGTCCTTTATTGGGAAGCATGTTGGAGCAGCTTGGATGAACACAAGAGCCAACTGTTAAATTTTCTTTTCTTTTAAGTACAGGGATTTTTTAAAAATTCTTTTTTTCAGGTCCAAAATTTCCCCCTCCCCCCCCCCATTTTGCCACTTTGAAGATCAGGATTACAATTTTTAACTCCCCAAAAGGTAGTTGTACACAAAGTATGGGAATCTTTATTGCTAGTTGCTTGCCCAGTCCCATCTGGCCTTTTAGTATGGGAAACTTCATGTTTCAATTGTCCAGTCATTTCAGTTGTGTCTAACTCTCTGTGAGCTTTTCTTGGCCAAAGATTCTAGCCTAGTTTGCCATTTTCTTCTCCAACTCATTTTACAGATGGAGGAAACTGAGGCAAACAGTGCCTTGCCCAGGGTCACACAGCTAGTGTCTGAGGCTAAATTTGAACTAAGGTCTTCCTGGCTGCAGGCTCAGGTGCTCAATCCACTGGGCCACCTAGCTGCCCATGGGAAGTTAACAGAAAAGTGTTGCCAGTAGACAAGGACAAATGCCTTCTTATCCTGTTAGAATGTGCTACAGGAAGGACGTCTGGTTCTAAATTTATTAAAAGTCTTCCAGGGTGATGCCTTGCTAGGAACAGAAAACTACTTATGTCAGCTTTGGAAAAGGGGCTAGAGTCCATTGTAATGAAGCAGTACAACTACTTAAACATGGTTTTTGGAATGAATAAGATCAACTCACAGTATCTGCATACTGTGATATCTGCCTCCCTATCTGTCTATATCTGTCTATCTATCTATATGTATACATAGATACTCCTCCCAAGATAGATTTGCTTTCTACCAATCTGTGTTAGGATGAATATTTACAGAATTTTCCTTATGCAGCTTCTTCCTCTTCTCCCTTACCTACCGGCAATATAGGGTAGGCCCAGATCCCACTTCTTCCCTTCCTGTGCCAAGAGTTAGTTTTTCCTAAAAGGGGACAAAGTTGTCTCCGGACCTTCTTAGTTCCAGCTTCATTGATGCAGTTGCTTGACCATGTAGGGTCATAAAAAGTCCTAGCCAGGTGGAGTCTAGGTCCTGAAGGCCACACAAGTTATCATATTTTCCCCTATATCCTAATAACCAGACAAATATCCATTGAATACAAGGGCCACTTCCAGAAAACCTAAATCTTTTCTATTTATTTATTTGCTTTTTAGAGGGCAATTGGGGTTAAGTGACTTGCCCAAGGTCACACAGATAGTTTTTCTGTTATGTGTCTGAGGCCAGATTTGAACTCAGGTTCTTCTGACTCCAGTGCCAGTGCTCTATTCACTCTGCCACCTAGCTGCCCCCAGAAAACCTAAGTCTTATTAGGGCAAAGTCAATCTCCTTAATTAGTGACTTGCTTGTCTCCTGACATTCCATCATGGAACCTGAACTAAGAGAATACTGTTTTTGATCAGAGCCACTTCCAACACTATTCTTCTCCAACAATATCCTTCAAATATTTTTTACTGACCCTTATCTTAGAGGAAAATGAAGAGTAAATTAAGTATTACAACAAGATTTTTGAGGACTGTTAGTTTTGGGTCATGATGGAAGTGGCTTTAGTTGTCAGGCTTTAGTAAAACCTGACTACTTAAAGTTCATTATCTGTAAGGTTCAAATAATCAGACTTTTTTCACCTGCCACGTTGCTTACTTAGGAGGAAAGGGCACATAGAAACAATCATTCTGGGGTTTTTTGTAGTTTGATTTGGGGGATGGAGTAGAGTGGAAGAACATAGAAGCCGTTCTATGAAAGAGTAAGATTAACTCAGAATGATTTTTCCCTTGAAACAACCATCTCTTCTTTGGGGGGGGTGTGGGGGGAGCATGGACAGAAAGTGAGTTTTCACAGATACAGAAAAATGTGGTCTTTAATTGGTTTTGTTTCACCAGAAATAAAATAACGGGTTTCCTGATAAAGGGGAAAGGTAGGGCTTCTGGAGCAGGAAATATACTTTGGGGGGGGGTGTTAATGGAAATGCAGACTTAAAGATCTTCCCTGCCCCTAGGTCCTTTGATGGGCTTAAGAGACTGAGAACCTTCCTTGATTTGAAAATATACTCTGCCCCCTAATAGGCTGAATGTGGTCACATGGAGCCTGTGGCAGGAAGCTTGATTTTCAGGAATGCCTACACTTTGATGCTGTGTGATTGGGCAGTGGGTCAAGAGGGTTGTGACATTCTCTGTGCCAGGAGGAGGCTATATAATCCCTGATGTGAGGCTTTGCTTTGGGGCTCACTTTGAGAAGTGTTGTGTGATTTGTGTGATTTGACCAGATGTTTGTAACTGTGATTTGCTATTGATAATGGTTGGATAGTTTGGAAGCCTGTCTGCTTGATCTGTTTCTTTCTCTGTCTTGTAGGTTATGTCTCTATCCTTTGAAGTTCGGGGTACTGACCTTTTTCCCTTGAACTAGGTAAACTATCTATGTTTGATTGATTAAAGTGAGCTTGTTAACCCATTTTGAGTTGCTTTC
This sequence comes from Gymnobelideus leadbeateri, assembly GCA_011680675.1. NCBI lineage: Eukaryota > Metazoa > Chordata > Mammalia > Diprotodontia > Petauridae > Gymnobelideus > Gymnobelideus leadbeateri. Next base: position 130,878 of record WOXC01011697.1, read on the forward strand.
CTTTAGAAAGGCGGATCTAAGAACCTGAGTTGGCAGCCATCCTGGGGATGTTGGGGTGCTTGCCGCTACAAAAAAAAAAAGAAAGAAAAGAAAGTATATTTCCTCTATATACTTTTTTTTTTTTTGCTTTTTGGAGGGCTATTGGGGTTAAGTAATTTGCCCAAGGTCACACGGCTAGGTTTTTGTTTGTGTATGTGTTAAGTGTCTGAGGCCGGATCCGAACTCAGGTCCTTCTGACTTCAGGGCCAGCGCTCTACTCACTGCGCCATCTAGCCGCCCCGGAAATATGCTTTCAAAGGACCAAGTATTTAAGGAACTGATCAGTTTCATCATCCAATACAAGATCAGAAGAAAAAGCATTCCATGGGCCACTTGGTCAACTCGCCTTATAAATATTTATGGTGGACATAAAACAAAAGGAACAATAATCTCTTTATCAAGCAGAGAGACATAGCAGACATGGGCAACAATATTCATCCACAATATGAATTCATTTTAAAAATGATGCAGAAGAAGATGGTGGAAGATGACAAACCTGACCTCACAAAAAAAGCACAAAACATTGAAGAAGAAAACAAATCTGTAGAAATTTGGGCATGAAACCCAAGTTAGATGTATAGAAATTAAACTAGAAAGAGAACCACCCCCCCAAAAAAAACCTAGCAGTTAAATAGACAGCATTCTGCAACGAATTATTTTTTATCAACTGAAAGAACCACCACATTTGGACTCAGCACCACAGTTCATAATGTGTTATTTTGGGAAGTGCATATGGCACAAAGAAGGCTGAACCAAAGTATGCAAAGAAGAAACCTATATAAGAAGCAACACAGTTTTGAAAATCTTGAGGGACTGGGTTTTTTTTTTTTTTTGAGGAATGTGAAAAAACATTGCAAGATATCAAAGAAGTGAAATCACTGAACATATTTCTATCCCCAAAAAAGGCAATCAAGAAAACACCAATAGCTATCAACTCATGTTATTTTCATCTCTTAAATCTACATTTATGTCCAGAGTATCTGCCAACACATGAGAAAGGATAAGCAGGTTTTCACAAATGGTTTTCTGTAGCAAACTAAAAAACAAAAGTCTTGAACAGTATCCAAAAAGAAGAGAGATTCCCTATATGTGGAAAGAATCCTCCACAAAGACATGTGCTAATTATCTCAAAATTAACGTCATGGATGAGGTTGCCCCTCTCCTCTTAGGTTGATAATCATTGTTGATGAGGTGTTACTGTATTAACTGAGAGGTAGTATAAGATTATTCCTTTAGAGCGTGAATGACTTTCTCTAAATGAATGAAAGGGAAGGGAAATCCTCTCCCTTTCAGTAACACTTTTAAAGTGCCTTAAGTTCACTTAGGCCAAATCAAATGTATGAAAAATGCTTATTGTCATGCTAATATCAAGTTGGTAGAGTTGTAAATTAGTCCAACCATTTTAGAAAATAATTTATCATGCAAGAGAAGTTTCCATCCTGTTCATAAGTCATTTAACCCAAGGAGATAAATGACAGAAAGATAAGTTTTATATATATATATATATATATATATATATATATATAAAATATTCAAAGCATTATGTGATAGCAAACAAGGAAACAAAATAGTGGAGCATCACTTGGAGAAAGGCTTAACAGTTTTTATAATGTCACTAGGAAACAATGAACAAAAAGTTCAGAGAAACGGGGAAACCTTGTATAAAATGGTACAGAGTGAAATCAGAACTACTAGGACTATAGCTACAATCTAAATGATAATGATAGTACAAGTATCTAGTATGTGGCAAGCCCTTTGCTAAGTGCTGGGGGATGAAACTGTTGTGAAGAGAACAAGAGCAACACAAGGTCTGGGTTTTAGATAAATTTACATGTGGATGTATTGATCAATCACTGGACTGCCTGGAGTATACACTCAAATCAGGCAACCCCAAATTGGGGTATAGGCAATGCTTATAAAGACAAAAACCACAATTGGGGAGGGGAGCTAGAGTAAGCAATGACATACAGAAGCCAAGAACAGCCATTGGTTAAATCTATAGCTCAGGGCTAATTTGGGAATCATGGCACAAGGGTACAAGAGCTCGACCTCCCATGTGATAGGGGTCCCTCCTACAACAGGGTAGAGGGCACAGAGGCAATGGAATTCCCTGAACAGGCTGGGGTCATGGAACAGGTCAGGGTCATGTTCTGGGTGATGGGTGTCGGGGACCCTGCTTGGTCAGCTTCTGGGTGGAGGACCTTGCTGATTCAGCATCCCAGAACAGGGTGGTCTCTTGCATGGGATAGACTTGCCCCATGATCTCTATACAGACTTGCACCATAATCCTTATGCAAAATGCTGCTTCAAGGTTTACTGATTTAGGGAAGTACCAAGTTATGGGAAAGATAAGAGAGTAGGGGACTATGCCTTGGGTGACTCACTTTTACCGAGGACTACACCTTTAACCTGTTACAAGCCGTTACAGGGTTTAGGATAAAGACAAAGACAAATATAAAGGGGCTTAATGGTGGGCTCCAAATCAGGTGGCAGGTGATTTGGCTTAACTTACAACAAAACCAAAATGAAGCAATCCCTGCCACAAAGTAGCTCACATCATTTTAGAGGAAACATGTGCCCATATAAACATACAAAACACATGGAAACCAAATACAAAGTCATTTTAAGGTGCACTAGATACTTTGTGGAGTGTGAAGATCAAGAAATGCCGTGCATAGAAAGCATATAGTAACTGAGGGAGGTAAACTTTAAAAAAATCCAGGGACTCTAGAGGCAGAGGTGGGGAGCAAGTACATTATATGCACAGGAGAAAGCCTGAGAAGAGACTGAAGGTGGAGATGGGGCATAGGAGAAACAGCTGGTAAGCCAGTTTGGTTGAAACAAAATGTATATGAAGGGAGGAGTGTGTGTGTGTGTGTGTGTGTGTGTGTGTGTGTGTGTGTGTGTGTGTGTGTGTGTGTGTGTGTGTGTGCATCTAGAAAGGTAGGCTGGAGCCAAATTGTGGAGGGCATTCAATGTCAAACAGGGGAGTTTATATTTAGTTTTAGTGGGGTAGAACCTCTAGATCTTCTTGAGCATGGATTAGAGTTAAAGTGGTGAAAAAGATGTTATTTCTATTTTTATAAAAACTCATGTCCCCTCCCTTTCACTGACATGGCCATGACTCCACTCCAGGCCTTTTTTTATCACTTCTTGCGCATGTTATTGGACCACTAACCTTTTTTAAAAACCTTTTTAAGAAGGGGGTTTTTCCTTCCATTAACAAATATTAATTAGGATCTTTGCTTACCTCCCAATTCATTGAAGAAGAAAAAAACAAATTGTAATATATATATATAATATAATATATATAATACATGTTATATATACATATTATATAATATATTATATATAATATAATATATAATAAATATATAATATAATATATATGTATGTATATTCATCCAAAACATATGACCACATTGACCATATCCAAAAAGGTATATTCCATTCTGTATCTAATTGGATAGTATCCTTCTTCTTCAGTCCTTTGGAATCATGGTTACACATTGTACCATAGACTTCTAATTGGTATCCTTGCCTCAAATATCTCTCCACTCCAGTCCATCTTACACTCAGCTGCCTATGCAGCTTGGCCCCTCCTGCCTTTCTAATCTTCTTAAACTTGACACCCCGCCCCCCATGCACTCTATGATCCATGGGGATCTATGATCCAACAACACAGGTCTTCAAATGCTTTCCCTTCTTACCTCAACTTATTTACTGGCTTCCCTGGCTTCCTTCAAGACTCAATTCAAATCCCACCTTTCCAGTTCTGTTCTCCACCCACCCCTCCACCCCTCCACCCTCCACTCCCCACCAGGTGCAGTTATTGCCTTCCCCTCCTAGATTACCTAAATTCACATATCACATGTAATTTCTAGTAATATTCCATTACATTCATATACAATTGGTTCTTGGCTACCTCAAAGTATATTAAACACTTGCTCTAAGTGCTTATTGATCGTGTGTGTGTGTGTGTGTGTGTGTGTGTATTGGTAGAGATGGAACTCCCCAATTTTTTTGTGTCCTTCATCTACATTTCTTCCTGTTGGATCTCCGGTTAAAAAGTATGAGTACTGTATTATTTTAAAGTAAATTCTAAATTGATTTCAGGATTGTATTAATTCGAAGTTTCATCAACAAGGTATTAATGTGTCTTTCTTTCTACAACTTCTCTGCTATATTGACTACCCATCTTTTGTTGTATTTGCCAAATTACTCATTTATAAAGCCAAAACTACAGAGTTGCTTTGGGCTGTATTTTTCTTAGTATTAATGACTTAAAGAAGTCTTGCTATTTGGAATTCTTCTGAGTGACCACCACATCCATGGGGAATGACTCTTGGTGATCTAATTGTGTTAATTCTCTTCTATATTTAGGATTTCACACTTATCAAAAGAATAAAAGGAGGGACAAAGGAAAAAATTAAAAACTGAAAATAAAATAAAGTTTAAGACTGTATATGTTTGTAACATCTTGATTAGGTGATTACACTGCTTCTGAAGTATAGTTAGAGTAACAAAGGAAAATGAGGGAATTGCTCTGGCGCAGTGTACAGAATACAAATGAGAGTATGCCCATATGTCTGACCATCCATTGGGAATTATTTTGTACTTGAAAACTGAACCCTTATTGTGGTTTGGAAACAATTTGATGACATTAAGAAACTGTAAGAATATATTGTGCTCTGGCGGGCTAGGTGGCGCAATGAGTAGGGCACCACCAGTCAGGAAGACCCGAGTTCAAATACGACCTCAGACACTTAACACAAAAAACTAGTCATGTGACCCTGGGCAAGTCACTTAACCCCAATTGCCCTGCCTTCCCCCCTCAAAAAAAAAATATATATTGTACTTAATCAGAAGCAGTCAGATGGATTTAATTGCTCTAAAAACACCTAAATTGTAGTATACATGATCATAATGGTTTTAAATAAATACAGAAAAAAACCCTATAATACTGAGAAAAAATAAATTAGTAACATGATTAGGCAATTATTTACTGATTTAGGTGCCATTAAATTTAGTGCAAATACCTTGGACTATTGTTACAAATCCCCAAGAAGTTCTCAAACCACTTAAGAACCACTGCTTTTAAAATTTCTTTTTCCAGTTAAAGAGCTTTAAAGGAAACAATCCATTATCAGAAAAAAATTTGGAGGCTTTTCCCTTGTTATTAAGCTGTCATTTTTCCCTCTTCCTATTCCTATATACTGTAGAACTTGCTGACTTTGTCAGTCAGATATATTTATGTAAACTTATGTAAAAATACTTATTTTTCCTTTGCTTTTGGAGGATAAGAACTTCAAAGATTTTACCCAGAAAAGACAACCATGCTATTATGACTTTTACTTGGAGCTAGGGAAGGATGGTATTTCATTTTTATGGAATTGTACCTTGTTGGGAAGAAGCCTCTTTAAATTTGTTTTTTACTTTAAAATGTATTTCACTTAATAAAATGAAGTAGATTTTAATAATTCAAATGTTCACCATTAGTGATTTCAATTAAGGATGATAAAATGTTATTTCACTCATGCAAAATACTGTTATGGTGTATTGTTTTCTTTCCAGGGGATTGATTTTTAAATACCACATTTAGATTGATACAAGAGGACTGGTGCTAAATTTCTATTGATGATGGGCATTACTAGAGGGATAATGCAAAGAAATTCCTTTGAAAAATATTGACAAGGCCTTCAGCATATTTACTTTTCCTACCACAGAAATGCCAGTTTATTAGGCCCCCCCCTCAGCAGAAATGCCCTGTGACGTTTAGACCACCCTGTATTTCAATTTGGTCACATGGAATAATTTTGAACATCATCTGAAGCCTGCATTTTGAAATGATTTCATGTATTTATTGTGTTTGAGATCTGGTTATTGAATTCTGAATTAAGATTGTATTTTTTTGCCTTGGTTTACCTAAATGTTTTTTGTAATCCTCTTGTGTTTTTGGAGTACAGTATTAGTCTTCTAATTCACATTGCCACTTGTTGATGTGCTTTCACATGTGTGCTTAATATAAAATAATATTTTAAAGTAGTTTTATCCCTAAAGCTGACCTAATTTGAAATTGCTGTAACCTGTCCTCAAAATTAAAAAAAAAAAATAACACGTGCCAAGAAATTAATGTGTAATCATGATCATAATGGAGATTGAAGTGCATTGCAGCTATTCAGTCATTGTAGGGTGAAGTAATAAAATGTAACTAGGTTTGTATCTGTGGTGTTAAAGGAGGCTGGTTGAGAGTGGTCTAAAGACAAAGCCATCAGTCACCCAGTTATTGGGTTTGCATGATGCAATTTGACTGGTTCTCCCTCTCCCCCCACCCAAAAAAACCCCAACATTTGGAGAAGTATATCAGATTAAGCTTGTGTTTCGTATGGGCATAATCCAAATCTATGCTGACAAAATCTTTGCTTATGAGAAGGAAGTAAATAGGAAAGTTGGGTCAATTTTTGCCAATAATAATAGATGAGGAAAATGAATCTTCATATAAAACATGTTAAATGACAAAAGCTATTTTCATACTTCTAGTACATACCTGAAGATATTTTTTTAAAAAAGCAGACACAAAGGAAAAGTTGTTCTCATTCAACTTGGTGCAATACTCTTAAAGTTTGGAAGGCAAACCCTTAGGTTAGGAGATAAATATAGAATGGAAAATAATTTTTAAATCTAGAATTTCTGAACCAGCCATTTAGAACCAGCCATCTTACTCTTAAACAATGTGCCAGAAGGCTAAATTACTGGAATATGATGAATAACATAATTTACACATTAAACATTAGTTTATAATTGCTGAGCCAGTATTAGTAAAACAGGATGGAAATTAATGCAGTCTTAAGTAGGGAATGAACATGCAATGTCTCAAATTTTGCTGGTGCCACAAAAGTCTAAATATTTTTCTTAAGATCACTGCTTTCAGAAATGCCAAAAAATTTCATAGTTTTCATGATAAGAGATATTACTTTATGACTGATTTAGAAGAATAATTTTTATTTTAATCCTAACTGCATTTCATAGTGTGTGAATTATAAATTTGAAAATGGAATCACACTACCAGCAATAGATAGTATTGTTGAATACACTAATAAGGAACAATCTCCTGTTCCATGAATAACTTTTAAATCCTAAACTAAAATTATTGATATGGTAGTAATTTGAAAATTTGATTTCTTTTAATACATTTTTAATCTGTAAAGAATGTTTTTTATAAACATCCTTTTTATTAATAGTTAATCATAACGTGGAAAATGTTGTGTAGCTGCTGTATCCAAAAAGTGTTCCATACTCTACAGCCACAGATCATGAAAAATTCTTATAGAATTTTGTATTAAGTATACATGTTGGGTTAAAGAAGTTTTATAGTGGTGATGGAGTGCCATGAAATTAATACTTGCAATCCAGATTGCTGTAGTTTACACTTTTCTGTATGTCAAACCATGTGTGTACCATTTGCATTGAGCACACCACAGAATGAGAATTATCTAAAGTCCATTGATTTTAATATGTGTTTTGGTTTGTAAACAAAAGTATAGTAATTTCTTGCACACTTTTGGAAAAAAAATTGTATAAGAACTTATGTATCTGTTTCTAGATACAATATGTAAATAAAAATTTCATTCACAAAAAAAGATTCACAGTTTCATGAACTGTTCTATGAATATATAAATGTTCACTTTATTCGGTTTTTAACTTCAAGGGAAAAAAATCTAAAATTCAAATAGAGAAACAAACAACAGAAAAACATGCATATCAAAATATCTGTCCATATACAAAAAAGACATTTAATAGATGTTCAAGTTGTGAAAATGAGAATATATTCAATTAATATTTACATTAATTTCCTACATATTTTAGATAGCATACAGGAGAAGGGGGAAACAGTTGCAAGGTCTGTTCGTGGGTTTATTTTTCTTAATAAATACAGACATTATTCAGATGATTTGTTAGCTGAGATAGAAGAATAATTTGAACTCAGTAAAGTTTGCTGTATTTGGATGTAATTAGAGCTTTCATATTTGTAGATGGAGAATATTCTAATTAGCTAGTAACATTTTAAACTTTTTGATAATTTGGTTTGTGAGGCAGTAGAAGCAGTTTTTTGATAGGAACATCTGTGCCAGCAGCCATTTATTCTAAATGGATAGCTTTTATACAACACTAAGCTTGATATTTCTTCTTTGTAATCTTTTTCAACATCCCCTTATGTAATAGTAACATTTTCACTTGACTTTTTTTCCTTCCACTGAAAAGTTAATGTAATCTTAAAAGGATCTTGTCATTTCAAGTGAATGGTATATTTCAGTTAAAATAGAAATGGTTTGTTTCAGAAGAATGGCTGTCCACTTTCTCTTCTAATGATTTCTTTTAAATTGTGGAAAATTTTTATATTTCACATCTTGAAGATAGTAACAGCTAGTATTTTTGTAGTTATAAGGTTTGCAAGAAACCAGACAGGTTATCTCAATTTGTCCTCAGAATAGCCCTGTGAGAATATCTGTGAGGTAGATACTATTATTATCCCCACTTTACAGATAAGGAAACTGAGTTACAGAAAGATTAAGTGACTTGCACAGAATCATACACCAAGACATCTGAGGCAAAATTTGAACTCAAATCCTCCTAACTCAAAACCCAACACTCTCCATTGCATCATTCATCGCAATGGAATTTAGTTTACATTAATTTTGAAAGTTTTTAGTCTATGTCAATATCATTTTTGTTTACCTGAAGTTCTTTCCTTAGTGCAGTATTCTCCTACTATTTATAACATTAGGAAAGTGTTGACAGCAAAACTAACATCCTAACAATGTCAATTAGCTTAATTTTAATGACTTAATTATACTTTTTTGCCTGTCAGCTTTTGACTTTTCATAAATTTGAATTTTAATAGAACATCCCTGTGTTCTCTCCCAGCTCTAGATCCATCATCCTATGTCACACATTAAGAAAGTATTATTTAAGTCAGTTGAATGGGTTGAGTTTTGTCAGCCTTTCATATTTTTAATTCTATAAATCTTAAGAATCAGATGTTAAGGGGGCTTTCTTTTTATGAATTATACTATCTTTTCAGGATTTTTATTATTGAAAGCAGGTATGTAAACTATATATGGCATTTATATTTTCTGCACCATTTGAAGTAAATTCAGACTCAAGTTCATCGTGAAATTTTAGTTTTCCACATTTCTTTTCCCTTTCTGAATTACATAATTATATTAGATAATATTAAACATTAAGTACATTTAAAATAAAATTAGACAACTACATTAATCTCTGTATTCTTCTAGCACTTAAGTTTAAAGCAGGGCAGTTTTTCTTTATGACACAGAGTAAGTGCTTAAGTGATGGTGATAGTAATAAGATAGACCAAGTAGGCCCACATATCCAAATAGGAATACTTAATGATTTGTTACTCCCAGAATATATCCCTCCTTTCCTTCCATCACATATCTAATTATTTCCCAAGTGACATTATTTCCCTCCAGAAGTAGTTGGGGAAGTAGATAGTGGAGATTAAGACCATCCCCAGATATATTTGGTATTGAAAAAAGTAATTCATGAAAACATAGCAACAAGCAAATACAGACAAAAATTTCATTTGATATATTGTGAATTGTCCCTTCACTGTAGAGAGAAATGGGGTCATCTAGTGAATAGTTTATGAAGGAAGTTCATAATTTTGAGAAAGGGAACATAAAAGATAAGAAAAAAGAGGAATGCTAACAGAAAAACATAGTCATGGAAATGGTAGCATTATTTTCAGCACTGTTAATGTTAATGGTAGAATTCTTTAGAGGTAGCTGTGAGTACCTAAAACTTGAATGGGCAAAAGAATGGAGGAGAGGTAAACAGCCTCTTAATATTGTATCTTAATATTGTAAACCTTGAAAACATAGGCATCTATCCTATGGGTGTGTGTTGAGGGCCAAGAGTCACATAGCCCCTGAAACTCAGACATAACCCTTGAAGGCATAAATCTCCATGGTGACAAGCTGTGCAATAATACACAACTTATATACTAGTGTAGACACTAGCTTTTATAGATTGTACTACAGAGTGGAGTTTATCATCCAACACTGAATTCTAATATCCTAGTGAAAGAAAAAGACTAGAAGAATAACAGGATTCCCCATCAGGGTTCTTTTTCATCAGAGAAAATCAACATCTATACATGACTTCAAAGAGTGAGCACAGTAAAATAAATGTCAGTGGATTTATAATGTACTGGTTGAGTCTAGGAAGTCAAAGCTATCAGACCAGAGTTAAAAATTCTGAACAAATCCCATCTTGTCTAAAGCTATAGAATAGTACCTTATAATACACCTGCTCAAGTATACCTAGAATAACTTTGGGGAGTGGGGGTGAGAGGGAGGAGGGATTTCAAAAGTAGGAGTTTCAAAAGGATGAATGGGGATGGGGTTGGGAGTGGAGGGACAGTAAGATTCAGCTGAGACATAGCATTACAAAACTATATTATAGCTGGTGGGAAAATATCAAATCATAATAGTATGGCTTTTTCAAAGGTCTCATTTATTAATAATAATAATTAATAAGCCCAGTTTATTAATCCATTAATCAGTTTTATAATAGTAATGTAACTGGACTTGTTTTGGTGATACTTGATATCTTCCTACCAGGCAAGATAATCATTGGTCAGCAAAGACATTTTGCCTGTTGACTTCTAGGATGTGGTAAATACTGTAAGCTCCCATAAAATAAAAAGTTTTTATCACTGGAAAATTTCATCCTTCTAGAGCAGAGGTTGTAAACTTTTTCTGTGTCATGGGCTCCTGACAGTCTGGGGAAGCCCACGGACTCCTTATCAAAATAATATTTTTAAATTATACAAAACAAAATACATAGAATTACAAAGGAAATTGATTACATGGAAAGCAAAATGTAATTTTTCCCCATCCAAGTTAACAAACTTCCTTGAAATTGACCAGCATGGCCCCATGGACCCCAGGATAAGAAACCTTGTCCTGGAATGGTCAAATGTGCCCCACATTTATGGATTGCTTACAGAATGGATAAGAATGATGTTTTTTCTAACTGGTTCCACCACCTCTTTGAATTTTGAGTGAAAAATTATTTTAGAACCATATTCTAATTAAGAACACAGAGGAAATGAGAATGGAAAAACCATTGCCTTACAGCTTGCCTTTTCTCCAGCTCTTTCTATTGTTTTATGTTGTCTGCCCAAATGTCCTGGTATCACTTGTATCCATAAATGAAAATGTTTGTTTGCTGTCTGTGGAAGACTTATTTAAATACAGAAACATTTGTGGAATTCAAGCTATTTATGAAGCAAAAATTGGGTTTCATTTATTGACCATTTTATTTTAATGAAAGCAAAAACATTTTCTTACGCAGTTTTAGAGAAATACACAAAAATAGATTTAATTTCTTTATTTTGTAACCAGGCTTCATTTTGCTGACTTATATGTGTTACTTTTTGCATTTGTTGTATTTTTCTTACTCATTCAGTGTTAATCTATTCATGATTAAGATGTGTTCATCTCCATGTTGACCAGCACAATTCTATTTGTGCAAAACTGAATACAATAGTTTCCAAGGCTATTTTGTGCAAACAACTCCTTTCAAATTAACTATAAAGTTAATAATTTGGTGATTTAAACAAGTGGCAGAGATTATTTTTTATATAAATTCATTTTTTAATAAAACAGTACTCTCTTCACCTACTATTTGCCCTCCTCTTCAATTAGCTTGAATATTCTGAATAATAACCTTATTATTTCAATGAAAAAATTTGGATTGAATAGAAATACCCTTTATATTGTCAAAGAATATGAATTAATTTTTTTTTTATTCCGGGATCTCTAAGTAAATGGTTCTAACATGGATTCTTTGTCTTGTAAGGTTGAAGGAACTATTGCTGATTCTTAAATGGGACTTTTTCTATGTGGATTGGTACAGTTTAAGGTACTTTTCATAGACATTCTTTTGCGTAAAAAAAACTTTGTCAAAAGTATAACTTCCTTCCAGCTTCAGACACTTAACACTTATTAGCCTTGTGACCTTGGGCAAGTCACTTAACCCCAGTTGCCCTGCCCTCCCCCCTCCAAAAAGCAAAAAACAAAAACAAACAAAAAGATTTAAAAAACAACGATAACTTCCCTTCATTTTTCCACTTCAGGAGATTCAATTCAATTAAAAAGCATTTAAGCGCTTACAGTGTATGAGACAGTTGGGAAACAAATCTATATACTGTGATGGGTGAGGGGGGTTAGCACTGAGGGTATCAAAAGTGTGCCTTTGCATAAGGTGGCAGTTGAGCTAAGTCCAAAGAAAGCCAGGAATTCTGAGAGATGTGATGAGGCATGAGGGCACGGAGGTAGGAGATCAGATGGAAAATGGGGAATAGCAAACAGGCAAATTGTCTGAAGCATGGAATGTGTGAAGGAGAAATAATCCTATATAAATAATGTAGTCAGCTTGGATACTGAAGAGTTTTAAATACCCAGTGGAGGAGTTTGCATTTTACCTTAAAGGCAGCTGAGAACCACTAAAATTTTGAATGCAAGGGAGTGATGTGGTGAGAACTATACTTTAGAGCTATACTATACTTAAAATATCCGTCTTGGATTCCTGAGGTGAAAGTACACTGAAAAATTAACAATTGAGACTGGAGTGATTCTAGAACACCCCTGGGAGAAACTGAAGTTTATGAGAGGATATGAGATAAGCCATTTCCCAGGATGAAAAGATGTAAATTGTATTCTGTTCACCTTTGGAGGGAATTCTCATGTCAGTCATGTTATCCATCAAAGCATTGAAGTAAGAAGAAGCATTTTAAGGATTTAAAACCTAACCATTGACTTAACATGCGACATAGAAACATTTTCCCCTTCTGGTATAAATATCATTTGGCTTTTATTTAAAAATGAGATGTGGTTTTCATTACCTTATCATTGATGAGCTCAATTCAGTGTTCAGCAGATAAAAATTAGACCATCTCAGCCCATAAGGCCTTATTCATTTGATTGCTTGCCACTGTGAACCATGCACCTGTTTATCAATCAGGTCTCTTTTATGTGATTTCAAACTTCTTGCAGGCTTTACTTATTAATGTATTTTTTGGCTAGAAATAATGCCTTATTAAAGTGCTTAAGAAAATTAATTGAATTGCAAAAGAAAACAAGCATAAGTTTTAGCATTAAAAAAGTTGTTTCTATAGTATAGATTCTTAGGTTTTACCTACCCAATGAGAATTTATAACAGATGAAACATTTATCTCTATTGTTACACAGGGCTAGTTTTTTTTTAAATGACCATTCTACTTATAAGTGGTTTTTGATGCCAGTCACAGTACTGTCCATTCACCAAATAGCCCATGTTTCATTTTTTCATTAAAAGAAATATAAGCTCCTAAAAGTAGAATTATAATATTGGGGCTAGGAATAAAAATTTAACACTCACTATTAAACTTTTTATTTAACAATGAAAAAATGACTCTATATAGGGTGTCCCAAAAGTCTTACTGCAATTTTAAAATTTATTATTATAAAGTTATTATTATAACCACATACATGGCTTAATTAAATTTATGGTATGGTATAAAGCTTTATAATTTTTTATATAGAAATACTTAGAAAAATAGAATATTCATGTTATCCCCTACTGAAGAGTTTTAACAGGATGAATTGAAGCATGGAATTGGCATACTCAATGTATATACCTCAAGTCTCACAAAGTATGCTGGCACACCATTGATTGTGAAAAGGGTGGTATAACAATGAAATAAATGGGCTTCTTAACCCTCTTTGTATTATACTACAGTTGGGATGGAACTTAATTCTATGGTATTTTCTTCCAATAAGGTAAAGGAAATACTGTATAGTGAGTGCTTCCACTCCACATGCTGTTAAATACCAGGCTCTTCCACCATTCACATACATTTAGCAAAATGTTATTAAGGAAGAAGACTCAGTACAGAAATTTCTTGTAGCCATCCCCCTATATCTACTATTGATAATTGTTTTATGCTCTAATTCTTAGCCATAATTATTTTTAAAAAGTTTTCTCTTAAGTCTACATTGGACATTTTCCTGCTTGACCTTTAATTTTGATCTGCTAAATAATCTAAACTTATTATTCTAATGATTGGCAAGTGCTACTAGAGTCATATGACATTGGGGGGGAAATCTAGGCTTCAGTTTCCTAATTTTTAAAAAGAGAATATTAAACTAAATAATATTTAAGATTTTCTTCAGTTATACCTTTAATTATTTTATCATTATTCCTGCTATAGTCATAAAAATGAGAGGCGAGACATTTACTTGTCTGGTTCAGGCACAATCATGTACCATCTTTTTAATATATTCCTAAATCATGGAGGGGAGGAGGAAAGTGCTAAATGTGGCTTGTGGATGCTGCTTTTGTCTTTTGACCTAGTCAGAGAAAAGGGGAACCAAAAAGATGGGGCTGTAAAAGTCATTACCCAATTGATGGACATCCCTGCAATTTTCAGTTCTTTGCCACCACAAAGAGACCCACTATAAACATTTTAGAAAATATAGGTTCTTTTCCTGTTGTGATATATGATTATGCTGGAATATTACTGTGCTATAAGAAATGATGAGCTCTGTGATCTTAGAAAAACATGGAAATATTTGCATGAAATAATGAATGAAATGAGCAGAACCAAGGAACATTGTATACAGTAATAGCAATATTGTTTAAAGAAAGACTATGAGTGAATAAGCTATTTTGACTATTAAATTTGAGTATTTATAATAGTCCTTTATATACTATAATGGACAAAGGAAAAAAGATGCTATTTACATCCAGAGAAAAAACTGATAAATAGAAGAATATATAGAATAATTATACATATATGTGGGTGTGCTGTATGTATACACATACCTGTTTCTGTCTAATGGTGACCATCTTTGCTGTGGTGGGAAGTTGGAGGGAAGAAAAAGTGAAATTTCCACAACAATTTTGTATATATAAAAGGAATAGCAGATTATATGTAGTAGAAATGCAGTTTCATGTGCCATCACCTTTTTTTATTATACTGTTATAGAAGTGCTTGTTTTATTCCATAAATTAAAAACAAAACGAAATGAGCAAATGAGGAAGAGAATCAGGTTATACTACTTAAGGTAAAACTATAAGCATGGTGTACCAATATAGAGTTCAAAAAATTGCAGGCTGTGGTACCATTATTATTTGGACCCACATTTCTTTCCATTTACAAGGAAGAAATAAATCACCACATTTCTATACATTTACAAGTTTATTCCTTTGGATTTCTTCTTGTAGAAAGACAAATAGGGGGGGCGGAGCCAAGATGGCGGAGTAGAAACAGCTCGTCCAAGCCTCTCTGCCCCCAGATTCTCCACAAACTATGTAAAAAAGGACTCTGAAAATCTTCTGGAGCCCCAGCACCCACAGAACGACACAGAGAAGCTAACCTCCCGCTGAGGACAGCCCAGCAGCCCTGCAGGAAGGACCAGCACAGCGGTCTGGGAGCCGGCAGCGAGCAGAGCGCAGGAGCCGAGCCGAGCCCAGGTCCACGTGAGCCGAGGTTTCAGCCCCAGGGCGGCAGGGCCAGCAGCCGGCTGGAGGAACCCCAGAACACCAGGAACTGTGGAGACGCCAGAATTATCAACATAAACTTGCCTAGGACAAAGTAAGAGGTTAGTGTCCTATGGACTTTGGGACCTGTATTTGGGGAATGCGTCAGCTCCCTCCCCTGGGGGCTAGAAGCTGCTGAGGAGACACGCCACTGTGTAGTTTTCAGAGGCATTTCCGGCTCCCAGCCTACAAATCGTGGGGAGATCCAGCGATCAGTCTTGGGGGGTAATCGCTCTTGCTTTAACCTCCCTGGATCTGGATTGTGATCTAGGGTGGAAGTTGTGGGTGGGTTTACAGCTTGCCAGAAACGGAAGTTGCCCCCCACACGTTCGGGACGAAAATTCCTCTATCTGGCCTTAAAGCCATAGTGTGGCAACAAGCCCAAAGTCAAGCAATTAAGTGGCAACATGCCAAGGCAAAGGAAACAGAAAAATGCAACCCTAGACTCCTATTTTGGGGGCATAGAGCAGGAAAAGGACTGTGAGGTCAGAAGTCCTGCTCCAAAGCCCCAGGGGAAAACATGAGCGGGTTGCAGGCCATAGAGGACCTTAAGAAGGACTTTAAAAATCAAATAAGAGAAGTGGAGGAAAAATTAGAAAGAAATGAGAAGGATGCAGGAAAAGTATGAAATGAGGGTCAACAGCCTGACTGAGGAAAACAACACCTTAAAAAATAGACTAGCTCAAATGGCAAAGGAGGCCCAAAAGGGCAATGAGGAGAAGAATGCCTTAAAGAGTCGAATTTGCCAGATGGAAAAAGAATCTCAAAAGTTCACTGAGGAGATCCATTCCTTCAGAGTTAGACTGGAGCAAATGGAAGCTAATGACTTTATGAGAAATCAAGATGCTGTTAAGCAGATCCAGACAAATGAAAGAGTAGAAGGCAATGTGAAATATCTCATGGGAAAAACCACTGACCTGGAGAATAGATCCAGGAGACAATTTAAAAATTATTGGACTACCTGAAAGCCATGATCAAGGAAAGAACCTAGAAATCACCCTTCAAGAAATTCTCAAGGAAAACTGCCCTGATGTTTAGATCCAGAGGGCAAAATAGAGGTTGAAAGAATCCACCGATCACCTCCTGAAAAAGATCCCAAAAAAGAAAACTCCCAGAAATATTATAGCCAGGTTCCAGAATCCCCAGATCAAGGAGAAAATACTACAAGCAGCCAGGAAGAAACAATTTCAATATTGTGGAAACACAATCAGAATAGCCCAGGACCTGGCAGCTTCTACACTGAGGATCGAAGGGCATGGAATATGATATTCCAGAGGGCAAAAGAACTGGGAATGAACCCAAGGGTCACCTACCCAGCAAAACTGAGTATTTTGTTTCAGGGGAAAATATGGTCATTCAGTGGAATAGAGGACTTTCAAGCATTCTTGAGGAAAAAACCAGAATTGAATAGAAAATTTGACATCCAGACACAAGAAGCAAGAGATGCCTGAGAAGGTAATCAGGAAAAGAAATCAAAAGGAACTTATCAAAGTTGAACTATTTACATTCCTATATGGAAAAGCAATATCTGTGACTGATGATATCTTTCCCACTATGAAAATAATGGAAGAAGGGGGTGTGGTCATACGAATACATATGTGAATGTGTGTGTATATAGTTACAGTTATATATGGATAGAGGGCATAGGTTGATTTTGTTGGGAAGGGAGAGTACTCAAGGGATGAAATTAGGAGGTGAGAGAGGAAAGTGGCAAGAGGAGATGGGGAGAGACATGGTAGGGTAAACTATCTCATGTAGGGGAAGTGGGTGCAAAGGAGAGGGAGAATAAGGAAGGCTAAAAAGGCAAAACCACATTCACATTGAATTTGGTTCAGGGAGAAAATGACATACATACTAAATGGGATATCTCAGCCTGCAGCAGGATAGAGGGAAGGGGGATGAGAGGAGGGATGATGGATGGGAGGGCATCCTTGGGGGGAGGGGAGGTTGGAAGTACCCACTATAGAAGAGGGACAGGATCTAGTAGGGAATGGACCAGGTGGGGGAGTGGGATGAGTGGGAGGGAATTATAAGCAGCCTTGTACAATATATCTACTATGATAATGTTTTGCATAGCTAGACATGTACAACATATACTGAATTACTTATCTCCCCAGAGGGAATGGGTGACAAGGGAGGAAGAAATGGATCTGAAATTCGAGGTCTTAACATTAAATGTTTCAAATATATATAAATACTATTATTAATACTCTTTTGCTTGTAATTGGGAGATAAGATGTACAGGCATTGGGACAC
>WOXC01011698.1:0-28751 GCA_011680675.1 Gymnobelideus leadbeateri
TTCAAATGAAACTTTAATCTGTTCTCTAATAATAACAGCTGATATTTGTAGAGTTCCTTAAAGTTTACAAAGTACAGTGCAATGCAATGCAATGATAAGCCACATGTCCAGAAAACTAAAGATGATGTATACCACTCATCCCCTGCCAGAGAGGTGATAAACTCAAGAGCCAGAGAGAGATCTATTTTGAGGCATGACAAATGTAGAAATTTGTTTTGTTGGAATGTGAATGTTTATGATAAGGGTTTTTTTCCATATTCAGTGGGGGACAGTGGGAGGTACAGATTATACATTTATGTAAATTTTAAAAATTCAAAGTGCTTTTACAGACCTCTTCTCAATTGATCCTTAAAACAAGTCTGTGATGTAGATACTTGGAGTATGATTAGCCCCACTTCACAGAGGTAACAGGTTCAGAGACATTGATTACCCACAGAACTATACAGTTTCTGAACCAGGATGTAAATCCAGATCTCCTGACTTCACAGCTAGCCCTTTTTCTGTTCCTCTCCAAGGGAAAGGCAATGTAAAATTGCTACAGTTGCATGTGGATGGATGGAGGGAGCACATATGGAGAAATATTTGTGTATGTGACCAGGTTGCCATGTACATGTAGGGCCATAAATGTGTGTGGAAAATGTAGAGAAGAAGGCCAGGACGGAAGTATAGAGTTGCAGTTCATGCCTTCAACCCAGCAGGGCTGAAGATTATCTTTTAGCTAATATCCTTGGAGGGCTTAGGTTCAGACTGTGTGAGTATCAAGGTAGCAAGAACCATAAAGTGGCAGCAAAAATAACTTTTGTTTAAAGGGATAGGCTTATTTTTACAAAAGTGGAGGAAGCCCCTGGAAATATTCTACATATCTTTGATCAGAATTAGCTCTATCCAGCTGGATGGAGCTTTCACTGAGCCTAATTAAGGTAGTCTCATTCATTCAGACCACCCTTAAGTTTGTAGCCTAGGGGTCATGCAAATCACCAGGCAGTTGTTAACAGGTAAGAGAGTCCTATAGCAAAAAGTGTTTGGGCAGGTGTTGGATGTAGAGCTTTCTGTTGGCTGGGTTCAAACAGAGGTCGTTGGTACAGTTAAAATGGAGCCCCAATTCCCTGTCCCCTATATGTTTTTATGCCTCCTTGTTCTTGTCTCTGCTGGATGCTCTCTTCTAGATATTTAGTTGATAAAGGATGCTACTTTGTTGAACAGATTCTCCAGTCTCCAATTTTTGAAAATTTCAGCTCTCTCTCTTTCAGGGAGGAGTGGGTGCTGCCATGTTCTCTTAACAAAACTCCTATAGTTAGGTTTCTCTTTTCTCTACCTCTTTTTGAAAAGGCAGAAAACCCCTCTCTTTAGGACCCCCAGAAAACCTTCCCCTCTCTGATTCTCTGAGTCTTGACTATAGCAGAGTTTTCAAAAGTTTCTCTGTTCTAGATACCAAACTCTTTTAGGACAAAAATCAGGTTATTCTCAGCTAACCCCCTTAGGCTTAATCTTTTTTTTTTTTTTTTGATTCCTTGCTCTGGCTGGTGCTGGGTAGGACCTTTGCATCAGAAACCTCAAGATACCCTCAAATGTGCCTATCAATATATTTCCCAAATTGTCATCTTTGATAACAGGGTTATGAACCAGGTAGTGGCCACTTGCCTAATACCAAAGAGATATTAGGTTATTTGCTTAATAACTACTGAAGAGATCTGTGCACTCATGTTCCCCAGGTTTTCAAATCATGTGTATCTTTGGAGATCCTATGTATATATGTGTGGGGAGACTTGTATGAATGAAATGGGCAGAACAAGGAGAATAATTTAAATGGTAACCACAAAATTAATGGGAAGGGACACAACTTTGAAAGAACACCAGTTATTCAGCTCTTCCTTTATTTTAATCCTTAGGATTTTTTAAGTGACTTTCCATACTTCAAATAGTCAATGGTATTTGTTATAAGTAGTATTCTTTTGTGATATTTTCTTTATCCTTATTTCTAGTAAATAAGGTTGCAAATGATTTTCTCTATGCTAATCCTGCAATCTGTAACTTTTGAATTCATTTGTTGGTTCAATTAATGTATTTGTTGAAACAATTGGATTTTCTAGACATGCTAGCCTATCATCTAAAAATGTGGTATTTTGATCTCTTAATTTTCAATGATAGTTTCTCTAATATCATTTTCTTCTATTAATTGAAATTACTATAAGAATAACAATAATAACATTTCTTAGTCCTTTTACAAAATATTTTATAAGTATCATCTAATTTGATCTTCACAGCAACCCAATGAAGTTCTATTATTATCTTTAAGTTGAGGAAACTGAGGCAGACAGAAGTGAAGTGATTTGCTCACACAGATCTGACATGTATCTGAGCACAGGTCTTCCTCTCTCCAGGTCTAGTGCTTTATGCCCTGAATGTCTTGGCACTTATATTATAGAATGTTTCATATTAAGTTAGATCAAAACAGCTAAAGTGAGGATTTTGGTTTTTTACATATTTTTACTGAAGATGCTTCTAAAATTTTCCACTGAATATCATATTGACTTTTGTTTAATGGTTTTGTAATGTTTGGCCAGCTTTATATACCTGGAATCTTCCTTGTTTGGTCATGATAAATATATTTTAATATATTCCTATATCATTATTTTATACTTTATTAAATATTTTTGCATTTACATTAATTAGTAATATGGGACTGCAGGCTTTTGTTTTTTGTGTTTTCTTGGTCAGTTTTTAATTTCACCTTCTTATTTGCCTCAGAATAGTTATCAGGAGGTAGTTCATCTTTCTTTATATTTATGAATAATCTATGTAATTTAGGGCTTATTTGTTTTTAGAAGGTTTGATGTACTTTGCCTAAAATCCGTGAGTCAGGTGTTTTTATAAGCTATTAATTTTTTTTACCTATTTCTTCCTCTGATATGAGCCTAGTAAAACGATTAATTTCTTAATGTGTCAGTTTGTGTCATTTTTACTTAAAAATTTTTTGGGGGGTTAACACATTTTTATTTCACTGTTGCAAGAAATTCCTGATTGAGGAAATCTATTAATGGAATAAGACAAATTATATGCAATTCATAGTTTTAGGGAGTTGTCTAGGATTACTGGGAGATTAAACAGTTTAACCATAATCAGGCACATACTTAATATTCATCAGAATCAAAATTTGAATTTGAATCTTTCTAAATACAAGGCTATCTCTCTATCTACAATGTCATAATCCCCTCTTTAAGTACTCTACTTAATTAGAATTTAGCCAACTCTAATGATAATTGAAATTTCTTTTGTGTCTATTGCATTCTTTCCCCTTTCATTTCTAATTTTGGTTTGTACTTTTTTCCTTTCCTTTTTTTTTTTTGAGGCAATTAGGGTTAAGTGACTTGCTCAGGGTCACAAAGCTGGTGAGTGCTTGAGACCAGATTTGAACTCATATCCTCCTGACTCTAAGGCCCCATGCTCTATGCACTGTGCCACCTAGCTACCCCTTCCTTTCCTTTTAAAAATTGTTTGCTGACAATTTGTAGATGTTATTGGTCTTTAAGGAAAAAAAAACACTTCCTGTTTTTATCAATTGTTCTTTCGTTTTTTATTCTATTCTTTCTGCTCTTTACTTGAGAGCTCTCTTTTCCTATTTCCTCTGGGTTGCCACCTTGTTCCTATTTCTAGTGCCTTTAGTTGTAAGCACCATTTTTTGATTTTTCTCCTTTTCTGTCTTCTTAATGATGACATTTTATATACATTTACCTCTAAGAAATACTTTGGCTTTGTCTCATAGATTTTGATATGTGACACTTTCATTATCTTTCAAATATTGTTATGGTTTTTCCTGATTTCTTCTTTAACATAAAAATTATTTGATTTAGTATATTCCAGTTGCCATGTGCAGTTTTGCAAAGTTTAATTATATTGTCATTTAATAAAAAAATTATTGCATTGTGGTCTGATAATATAGTCATGTAGTTTTAGTCTTTTAAAATGCATGCAGGGGGGCAGTGGTACAGTGAAGAGAGCACTGACCCTGGAGTCAGGAGGACCTGCATTCAAATCTGGCCTCAGACACTTAATACTTACTGGCTGTGTGACTTTGGGCAAGTCTCTTAACCCCAACTGCCCTAACTTGCCCCCTCCAAAAAATAAAATAAAATGTATGCAGGGCTTTTCTATACGCTAGTATATCATCAACTTTTATAAGCATCACATGTTTACTTGAAAATAATTTAGCTTGACTTGTTATAATAGCCTTCTTTGATATTCCTAAAGTATAAATCTGGCCTGATCATAGTTGTTGTTCAGTCATCTCAGTTGTGTCTAACTCTTTGTGATCCTGTTTGAGGTTTTCTTGGAAACAGGAGTGGTTTGTCATTTCCTTCTCCAGTTCATTTTGCAGATGAGGAAACTGGGGCAAACAGGGTGAAGTGACTTGCTCAGGTTCACACAGCTAGAAAGTGTCTGAGTTCAGAGTTAAACTCGGGTAGATGAATCTTCCTGACTTTAGACCGGGCACTCTGCCCACTGTGCCACCTTAGGGTCCCTAACCTCATCATTCCCTTGCTTAACTTTCTTGTCTCTATTATAAAAGATAAAGTCTATTTTGACAATAAAACCCTTCAAAATCTTGCTTTAAATAATCTTTTGAGACTTATTTTACATTATTCCCATTCACAGACATCTAGCTTCTTTCTGTTTCCACACATACACACACACACACACACACATACAAACACACACACACATGCATGCATATATATGAAATGTTTCCATATATGTAACGTTTAAATGTAGATGATGTTTCATATATGTATATAGATATATAATGTTCCTGTGTGTATATAATCTTCCATGTGTGTATGTGAATATACATACACACATACATATATATATATATATATATATATATATATATATACATACATAAAATGAAACATTTATCTCACCTCTCTTTACCTTTGCCTTGTCTGGCTCTCAAGTATGCATTAAGTACATTTTTGAGATGACACCAAAAGAATAAAACATTAGTAGGATAAATTAAATTTATTGCATGCTTATAGGTAATTGATAAAAGCTAATTAAAGAATAAGCTCAAGATTTAAAAGAACTGAAAAACAGTTAAAATGCTGGACAGTATAACAGATCTGGAAAACAAAGCAAAAGGTAAAAACATTTGATTAATCAAGATTTCTGGAAACTCAAAAAATTTTAAAAAGCTAGTTGCTATATGTAAGGACATAATTAGAGAAATTTTTTCCAGTGTTGACAATAGTCAGTAAATGAACAGAATACCTCCTAGGATTTCAATATAGATTCAGTATAGCTTCATCAGAGCATTAACAGTTAAACTCTAGAATCATAAGGTAAAGAGAAATTCTCTAAGCATTGAGAAGATATAGTAAAAAAAAATCAGTTTAATAGTCTTAAAAATTTCAAAAATAACAGAGAAAAAACCAAAATTGTACATTTAAAAAAATATTGAGCTCCCAAGTCATATGTTTCAAAAAGTCCTAAAATAATTCATAAATAAAAACCTACAGATAAAAAAATAGAAATAAGAAAGGAGATTTAAACTAAATAATTGAATGATAATGCTGATGGCATTTTAATTATTTAATTCATAAATCAATTATTAATAACATTGATCATGCCATCTATCCAGAGATCAACAAAGACTACAGCACCTACTTTTTGTTTCCTTACTCTATAGTGTCATAATCAGGATGCTAATTAGGAAAGATAAGGGTTAAGTGATATTTGTATCAACAGGAAAGTAGCAATTTTACCTCTTTATGAATAGCCCTCTAAAGTCAGAATTCAAGAAACCTATTGACAGAAAAATAACTCACCCCTTCTTTCTAAAATGGCTGAAGCCAAGAGAATCTGACTTACCAAATAGCAATAGGCTACAGATTGTTTAGAAATACTTCCATACTTCAGAAAATCTGATTTTGTTGGTGAGTGGCGATCTTCTCTCTTTGCCATCTCATCTTGTCATTTTATATCTTTTCTTAAATCCTCCAAAAACATCCCATCCTACAGTTGTCTGAGAAGTGTAATAACCCGTGACACCACTGTGTCCATTGTCTTTTGATAACAAAACAAAGAAAAAAAATTAACTTGACAATACAAAGTGCTGCTTAAAAAGCTATCCTCAAGCAGGTTTTCCACCCATAGATATGTTAAAGATATTAAAATTCCATAGAAAATTTTATGGCAGACATTGGGTAATAGGAAAATCATTGGTTAGTTTTATGAAGATTGGGTTTGATTCCTGGATATGATTCTCATCCTTTGTGTGACATTAGACAACTTACTTAACCTCTCTGACTCTTGTTTCATTATCTGCAAATCAAGATGGAACTAGATGATTTTAAAGTCTCTTCCACCATTAGAAATTATAATGTGGATCCTATGTGTCTGAGTGTCAACAGTATATGTGCTCACCTCATAGTTCATAAGCATCATGGTGGTTGTCTTGCATAACGTCTTACTGAAGAAAGATTTTCTATTGATGGAGAAGATATATAGATGATCTTTTTTTTTTTTTGCAAATGACCCAGTGCTCAAAGAATAGACCATCTCAATACTCTATGGTCTCCTCAATGAGATCCACAATCACTCAAATGAGATCAGTTTAGTTGTATATTCAGGAAATGCTTTGAAAATCACTTTTAAAAAACATCAAATGCTGGATCCAGGGAAGGTGACCTTTTCTAATTTAGATTTTGTCTTTTAAATGGGCATCCAACAAACTACTTATTATTCCTATATGCATTTTTTAAAAACCAAGATATTTTCCATAGAGTACTCAAGTGAACTGAAAATTATATAAGTTAGCAAAGTCTCCCCCCTCCTCCTCTCTCTCAAATCATTTGATATTTTGGGGGGCAGAGGTAATGGAATAGAAGCTAACTGAGAAGCATTCAAACTATTATAGAATCATAGATTTGAGGCTTATAGGAATTCTTTTATGTAAACTAAGTTTATATACCTTTAAAACCTTGTTTACCCCCAACTCAGATCACTGAATTACTTACCATTTCTACCTACCTTTCTTTATATGTCAGCCTCTAATATTATAAAATTCCTGGATTTTAAAACCCAGACTGAAACTGATTGCAAAATGTGCACAATTTTCCATATCCTTCTTTTCATTTTGATGTCTAGTTTTCCATTAACATTTGGGATTTATCTAAAATGTCACAGTCCAAATTCCACTGGTTTCCAAGCAATAATTCCCAGTCTCCTCCTTGCCTTTTCTCCATCTGTTCTGCATTTTTTAACCGTGACTTTCATCTATAAGTACATTTCACCCACCAAATAATTGTTCTAACCAGTCTCTTTAACACATATGTAGACCCTATTGCCCTATTTCTGTTTTTCTGTGAACTATTTCCTATACTTCTCAATTTTAGGCCTCTGGGGGAGCAGTTAAAACTTCATATTGCAAATGTTACATCATCAGGGAAGAATGGCATCTCATCACTAGAACAGGGGGTTCAAGTCAGCATTCCTAGGTTTAGCTTCCCACTTCTATACTAACCAGGAATTTTCCCTTAAATCCTCTTAAAATATACTACTACTTCACTGACTTTCATGCCATTTACTTAGAAGTAGCAAATTATTTCCCTGGATGGTATGTCTACAAGGGATGAGGATGAGGTTGCAATGAGGAAAGAGGTAATTTCAAATAAGCCGAAAAATGAATTCTTGTAAAGTTCTTCACAGTGTTTGTCCTTGATAGCTGAAGAAAGAAGGTAAATATATGCAAAGTGTTAATATCAATTATGTTCTAGGAAACTGAACAATAACAGAGGAACAAGGAACTATCCGAGAAATAGCTCCCTCGTGTAGTTTAAATTTCTTGATCTCATACTTGGAGGACAAACAGAATGAAAGAGGCATCAAGGTTTTGTTCCTTAAAAACCATGGAAACCTCCATATCTACTGATTTACATAGTGTAAATTTTACCCTGCAGAGCTATCAAATGTGCCATTTTATGGGGATAGTCTTAGAGTAAGTCATAAGGACAAGGCAACAAATCTTGTTATTTTGTCTAACAGTTTTAGATAATGTGGTCTTTTCTCAACTATAATATGGTGATGTTGTTCTCTTTTCCCTACTCTCACATTCCATCTGTTACTAAGTCCAAATGTTCCAGTACCTCTCAATCATGCCTTTCTTCTCACTTCTATAACCACCCACTAGAGAATCATTACAGGCTTCTGCTGGCTGGTCTTCCTTACTCTTCCAATCCAAGTCGCTGACAAATGTTCAAGTAATAACATTGTTGGGGATAAAGAATTGAATTTGAAGGCAGGCAGATGGCTCCAAATTCTAATTGTGCCATTTCTGTGACTTTTGGCAAGTTACTTATTTAACCTCACTAGGACTTCATTTCCTTGTCTGCAAAATGATGGCGGTAAATGAGATTATCCTTGATTATCTTTGAATAAAATCCTCCAAAGGAAGCTAATTCTATTTTAGCATATAGGAAATGATGATTATTAAGACAGGATGAGTTTCTCTCCCCTGTCTCTCAACTTAGTTGATGTGGTCACAGAATTTAGACACACATGATGAGGTTTATGGGAAAATCTTTCAGACCAACTGTCCTTATTATATTATTTTACTAAATACTTTTGTTAAGAGCTAATCGCATATTCTGACATGACTGCTAATGAGAGGCAAACTGGTGAGGGGGGGGTCATGAGTGTGAGGTGTATAGCTCCAGAGTGTTACCCCCCAAGAATACAAGAATAGTTACTGCTCCGAAGGCTGTAATAGGAAATATTTTCAACATAGAGCTACTCTTGAATCAGCTGTACATATATAGACATCTAGATGACTGGTTTGTTAAAGCAAAGGACAAAATTAATACAAAATTAAAGAAAGGGTAGAAATGAAAAAAGGTATGGTATTCAATTAAAAAAAACTCCAACCTGATCTATTTAAATAAATAATTGATAGTAAAAATAGGATATGGTCATTTTGTTATGATTAAATTATGCTAATGTGATACAGAAGGATAATGAAGGTAAATCCATTGCCATAATGAAAAGAAAAATAAACTAAAAACCTGCCTTTTCCAGGAAATACTTGACTTATCACATAGCGCAAGATGACAGACAAGAACCATATCAAGGATTTAAAATATAAACTCATTTGCAAAACCTTACAAATAGAGATTGAGGGCAAAGATTATAAGAAGTATTACCATGTAAAATAGGGAAGAGTTGAGGGAATAGTAGGTTTTTAAAAGCTTGGTGAGAAATCTGTGTAATTGAAATTATCCCAAGGACATTTAAGGATAAAAATGGAAGGAGGACAACAAATACATAAGAAAAGATCTGCAAAAATATTTATAACAAACAAGGTAACTGATTGAGGGAAAGATATTAAAGGCAAAGAGGGAAAAATAATAACTTAGACCTAATTTTTGGACCCACTAACTCTATGAAGAAAAGAAGAAGATACCTTTTTATATCTTTTCTTGGGGGACAAGTTTGATCATTTTAATTTCACAGCATTCTCTTTCAATTATTTTGTTGTTTTTATTTCTTACATTTTTATCATCATTATGTTTATTGCTTTCCTGATTCTCTTTATTTAACTTTAATTTATTTGTATAAATCTTACTATGCTTCTCTGTACCATCCTCTTCATCATTCCTTGTAGCACAGTAATATTTCATTACATTGGCGTACTACACCTTATTTAGCCATTCTCTGATGGGCACCTACTTTTTCAAGGTTCTTTGCTACTATCAAAAGAGCTGTATTTTGATGATTATAGTACTTATTAAAATTTATCGACCTCTTTGGGATCAATGAAATTTCTTTCTTTGCATAATTCCAAGTTACTTTCAATAGTGCTTGGATCAATTCATAGTTCCAACAGTTTTCCTGCAATTTCTATGACACTGAATATTTCATTTTATATTTTTGCCATCTTTGCCTATTGCTATGAGATGAAACTGTGGGATACTTTTGGTACCCCAGGTGCTACTGCCATCCCCTCCTAGGTTACATTTCCTCTATTTTATATTTATCTTGCATTTTTTTATTTATGTATGTTGTCTCCCTTATTAGCATGTAATTGTTGAAAGGGACTGTTTTTGCTTTTTCTTTGTATTCCTCCTGCTTAGTCTACCACTTGGCATGTAGTAAGCTCTTTATGAATGCTTCTCCATTGACTTTGATATATACTGCTCTTAACAGTAATAATTTGGAAGATTTTTCATGTGGCTATTAATAATTTGCAATTCTTTTGAAAGTTGCTTGTTCATATCATTTTAGTCAATCAGTCGATAAACGTTTATTAAATGCCTACTATGTACTAAACACTGTGCTAGTGCTGGGCATACAAAAAGAGGTAGAAGATAGTCCCTGCCCTCAAGGAGGTCACAATCTAACAACAAGCAAACAAAGATGTTCAAACAAGCTATATACAGGATAAAAAGGAAATAATTAAAAGAGAGAGGCACTTTTTATTTATTTTTTATTTTTTTTTAAAGCAATTGGGGTTAAGTAACTTGTTCAAGGTTACACGGCTAGTCATTATTTATGCGTGGTTGCTCATTTTCTGAGGCCGGATTTGATCTCGGGTCATCCCAACTCCGAGGTCGGCGCTCTTACTCACTGCACCACCTAGCCGCCCCTTTTAGGGCAATTGGGGTTAAGTAACTTGCCCAAGGTTACATGGCTAGGTTTTTTTGTTTGTTTGTTTGTTTTGTTTGCGTGGATTAAGTGTCGGAGGCCGGCTCCGAACTCAGGTCCTTCTGACTCCAGGGCCGGGGCTCTATTCACTGTGCCACCTAGCCGCCCTGGCACTTTTTATTAAGAGGGGTTGAGGAAATGCCACCTGTAGAAGACCAAATGTTAGCTGGGACTATAAAGAAGCCAATGGAGATAATAGGCAGAAATGAGGTAGGAGAATATTCCAGGAATGTGGGACAGCCAGAGGAAATGCTCAGAACCAAGAGATGGAGGATCTCGTTTGTGAACAGCAAGGAGGCCAATGTCACTGGATTGAAGAATATATAGGCGAGAATGAAACTGCAAAGGTAAGAAGGGGCTAGGTTGCAAAGAGCTTTGAATGCCAGAGGCATTTTGGATTTGGTTTTGGAGGCAATATGGAGCCACTAGAACTTTTTGAGTTGCAGGAGGGGGAGATAGTGTGTGACATGACTGGACCTGTGCTTCAAGAAAATCACTTTGGTGATTGAATGGAAGATTGATTGGAGTGGGGAGAGACTTGAGGCAGGCAGACCCATCAGCAGGCTATTGCAATAGTCTGGCATGAGGTAATGAGGACCTGTACTAGAATGATGGCAGTGTCAAAGGAGAGAAGGGGGAATATTTGAGAGCTGATGCAAAGATGAAATTGACAGGCCTTGCCAACAGATTGAATGTGGGGGGTAAGAGAGACTCCTAGGTTGGGAGCCTAAGGGAATGGAGGATGGCATTGCCCTCTGCAGTAATAGGGAAGGTAGAATCATTTAGGGGGGAAAGACATTGAGATCAATGTGGGACATGTTGAGTTTTTATATGTCTACTGCACATCCAGTTTGAGATGTCTGAAAGGTAACTGGAGATGTGAGATTTGAGGTCAGTAGAAAGGTTAGGGCAGGATAGGAAGATCTGAGAATCATTAGCATAGAGATTGTAATTAAATTCATGGGAACTGATGAAATCATCAAGTGAAATAGTATAGAGGGAAAAGAAAAAGCCCAGGACAGGTGACCTATGAGTCACCTATGATTATAAAGTGTGATTGGATTAAGAATCCAGCAAAAGAGAGAAGGAGAAGGAGCAGTCGGATAGACAGGAGAACCATTTATTTCTTGGGGAATGGCTTTGGGGCTTATATATTTCTGCTAGTTGCCCAAATATCTTGTATATCAGAACATTATCCCAAATATTTGATGCAAAGATTTTTCAGTCAGCTATTTCCATTCTTATTCAAATTGTACTTACTTCATTCACATAAACACTTTTCAGTTTACCATAATTGAAATGATTTTTATCTTTCATAATCACCTTTCTCCCCTGATCCTAGGACAGTGAATTCTCACCAATTGGTCACCAAAGACATAATAAAGGGTTACTCTGTGCCAGACTCTGTATTGTAGAGACAGAACCAAAAACTGAAAAGCCCCTTCCCCTAAAGAGTTTATTTTCTAATGGAGGACACAACATGCAGATAAATAGGTTTATACAAGACACATATAAAATAGAAGGGAGGCAACTTTGAAGAGGAAGACTCAAGCACTGGGGGAAATTGTGAGGTCTGCTGCAAATGTGACATTTTTGAGCTGTGTTGAAAGGAGCCAGAGATGTCCAGAGGCAGAGGTAAGAAGGGAGGGCTTTTGAAATGATCAATTATGAATTATTTTTGGCATTTAAAGTTACTGACAACCTGGTTCTCTCCTACCATTTTGGCCTTCCTACACATTACTCCCCTCCACATACTCTACAGTCTAACTGTATCAACACTCTTTCTGTTTCTCACACACAAAACTCCAATTCTATTCCTTGAGTCTTTGCACTGGGTATCTCCTATGCCTGGAATGCCCTCCTTCCTTATTTCTTCCTCTTGGAATCCTTCAAGACTCAGCTCAGGCTCTACCATTGACAGGAGGTGACTCTTATTAGCTGTGTGACCCTGGCAAATCACTTTACCCTTTTTGCCTCAGTTTCCTTTTCTATAAAATGAGCCAGAGAAGGAAATGGCAACCACTCCAGTATCTTTGCCAAGAAAATCACAGAATGGCATCATGAAGAGCTGGACCTGAGTGAAGAATGACTCAACAACAACAACAATAAATGTGCATGTCGTCTCCTCCATTAGAATGTAAGCCCCTTGAAGGCAGGGATTAGTTGATTTTTTTTACTATATCTCATCATCTAGCACAATGTAGTTAATCAATACTTATTAATTTATTCTTTAATCAATTATTTAAAGCATTTGATTCATATCTTTTGATTCAGTAGCATGAGATATTTCTTTAAAGACTTTTATCCAATGAGATGTCTCCTATGATTATGTCAAAATTATATAGTATTCCTAGAAAAATGTAGCAGATAACTTTTGGTTACCCTCTGATCATTACCATCAGATGAGATATAAATCAGGGAGGCAGATGCTTGCCAAAGGTGTTCTCTACTATTATGGAAGAGATCCAATACAGGCTGCAACTGGAAGAGGGATTCCCTATAGATGGTAAGGTCCTCCAGATGTTCATGATTGCAGGTGATATTGTTCTGGTTACATCATCTCTGAAAAACTGTAGTACTTCCCAAATGAGATCTATAATCCTTCAATTAAGAATCACATGAAGAATAATGGAGTGGCACATAAAGGACATGGCAGGAAACCATAGATTACAGATCTCAAATTGTAAAGAAGGAACAATGTAAAGTACAACAAGAAAATGTTTGAGAAAAAAAGAATGGGTTGGTCACCTGGCAATATCAAAGGATAATTGATGCACAGGCTATATATGCTACTGATGTTTTTTCAGATGTCTAGAAAAGGGAGAAAGGCCCCCAGAATGTAGGAAGGAACCCCGATATGAATTTGTGGGACCATATGTATGAGTTGTACAGGTTGGGCAGGCATGGGTCTACATCATTAGAAGGAATACCTGAATTATGAGAACACAGAGCCATTTGGATATTTAAATATCAGTTTCTTCAAGTGGCTTCCTTTGTATGAGTTTTCTTCCCCAATTAAGTTGAAAGCTTCCTCAGGGCAGGTACATAGAGTTTATGCCTTCTCATTCATTTGTATACTACATATATCCCTTCCCACTTTCCACCCTTTCCTGTTCCTTACACAGTATGGACTTGCACAGTATGCTGGCTAATTAATTGCAGTAAAGATGTTCCCTTTGGGAAAAACACACATACATATGTATATATGTATGTATGAATGTATTGTGTAACCTAATTTTGTTGTATTGACATACGCTATAAAAACATATTGTTGGCTTGGGCCATTCCTAGGAGGATACAAGGTCCTCTCTACCCCAGAATGTTTTTATACAAATGAAATTTGGGGTTAAAAGGAGCAGAAGGGAAGCCTTCTGGGAAAAAAATAGAGGAAAGAGATTTCACACGCAAGAGCCCTTTGCAGTTTTAGGTATTGTGAAGCAAAATAAAGAAGGGAAGGAATACTGCTGGTAGAGAGTGACCCCTGATTCTGTCTATAATAACAAGGCTTCCATGTGACAGCTAGATGGCACAGTAAATGGAACACCAACCCTGGAGTCAGGAGGACCTGAGTTCAAATGTGACCTCAGACACTTGACACATTTACTAGCTGTGTGACCTTGGGCAAGTCACTTAACCCCAATTGCCTTGCCTTCCACCCTCCAAAAAAAAAAAAGGCTTCCTGATCTACCACCACCTCCAGAGGTATTCAAGAAGTATTAATATTATTTCCAGCCCCAAATGTTCATATATTTATATATATATATACATACATACATATATATATATATATATATATATATACACACACACACACACACACACACACACACATACATACTCTATTCCCAAAGAGGATGTAAAGCTTTTAAAAATTATCTTTGTTTTTTTCTTTTTCACCTTGGGGAAAATGTGTCTAGCACAGTGCTTTACTTATAGTAGGCACTTAGACAACATTTCCTAGTCTAGAAAATTTCTAAGGTCCCTTCCATTTCTAAATCACCGATGAAATTTATAGACCTAAACCTCTTTAAGAGCTTCAAATAAGTATTGGATTTTGATTCCTTTATCTTCTAATGGAAGTGAAAATGAGCAAGGAAACATAATTTTTTTAAAAAGAGGATTGGGTAAGTGGACATAATCCATAAACTGTATAATCCTCCTAAGCATAAGCAAGAGATGCTTACATACTAGTACCAAATGCTGCTGCTAAGGCCATTGAATTACATAGGAAATTAAGGACCTTGCCACAAAAACAAGACCAAAGTCCAAAGCTATCTGTGACTTGGGGCATGGTCATGTTTGTACACAGGACTTTTAAATTAGACTGATACCACCCTTCACTTTGAATAATAGGCAGTCACCAAATGAGGCCTGTGAGACAGGATGGAGAATTTTCTGCTCCTGAGGTGGTATCTCAGCCCTCAAAATGGCAGGACAGTTTCTGGACAGCAACATAGAAGGTGGCTATAGAGTGCAGATTGGTGGGAATGATCTCCTCCACTTTTTTGTCTCTAGTTATAATGAAGTAGAAAGGAAACTGGAAATATTTAATTCTTTTCTGAAAAGTGTTGGGTTGTGGCCCATGGGTGTGACCTCTTCCTTTGAGAGTCCCAACCAGAGGAAGAAAATGTACTGAGACTTATGCCTACCAATTTATCAGAAAGTAGAGTAATCTAGAGTAATTTAGTCTGGATCTGGAATAGATCAATGGGACTCAAGGACTGGGTTTTTTGGGAGGTTTTAGTGGCCTGGAATAACTGGACAGTTCACCTCTAAATAGTCAAGCTTCAATATTATAAAACTACTTGATAGCTCCTAAGGTTTATCAAATGTCCTCTCTAAGACCACTTCCTCTAAAAGTAATTTGGCTCCTTCTAAAGTTTTCTAAGTAACATTGGTTAAGTTGTCTCATTTTCTTCTTCTGACTTAGTTTCTCCACTTGTAAAAGATGGTAATGGCACTGATGTGCACTTCTTTAAGTGCACTGGATATGGAATCAGAGGACTTGGGTTTGATTTCTGCCTGTCCTACATAGTACCTGGGTACCTAGGTAAATCTTTTCTTATCTTTGGGTCTTCAATTATAAAATGAAGGGGTTGCACACAATGAATTCTAAGCTTCCTTCTTCCTTCAACTTATATGTTTTTTCTGATCTTATGTTTCCTGAGAATGAAGTGAGGAACTGACCTGTTTGAGTTTAATGTCAGCAAGAATAAAGCATGGTGCCAAGAAACACTAAGAAACCTCTTTTTTTTCTTCCTTCCTTCCTTCCTTCCTTCCTTCCTTCCTTCCTTCCTTCCTTCCTTCCTTCCTTCTTCTTTTTCTTTCTCTCTTTGCATTTTCTCCTCTCCTTTTTTCTCCTCTTCTCTCCTCTCTTCCAGTCTTCTCTCCTTTCATCTTTCCCTCTTGTCCAACCCGCCCCTGTAGTCTCTAAGACTTCTGGAGAAGCACTGGCCAATGTTTCTTTTGGACTGAGAATGGAAGAGACTGCATTTTGGCTTTCATGACCAGGCTTCTGGTATATTTTCCCAACTTGATGTTTTGTGTATTTCACCATCAATCAGAAGTCTGGAGTTGATGTGAGATGATGTTGGCCACAGACAGCTGAGCCCAGTGATCCTTAGTTCTTTCAAATTTTGTTGCTGTGAATTGTAGTGTTATAGAAAAAATCCTGTGTTTAAAGTTGGAAGGTTTGTAGCTGTGTTCAGATTTGGCCAGTTCCTAGCTATGTGACCCTGGATGGACTGACTGTAATTTTTCTGAATGCTTTCTTCACCTACAAAATGGGGATAGTTATACTTGCACTCTCTGTCACAGGGTTGTTGTGAGGAGTAAATGAGATTAAATTCAACTTGCCAAACATTTATTAATCACCTACTATTGTAACTGTAATAGGTGTATTAATATCCCAAGTTTTTTGTGCCTTTTTTTTCAAATAGGGAAACCAAGGATAAGAATACTAAAACCAAAATAAAACAATCCTGCCCTCAAAGAGATTACATTCTTTTTGAGGGAAAGCAACATGTTCACAGAATAATTAATAAAAAGCAATCACAGAAAGGTGATGCAGTGGAAAAGGTGCTGGGCCTAACATCAGGAAGACCTAAGTTCAAATCCAGCCTCAGACACATACTAGTTGTGTGACCCTGGGCAAATCACTTAACCCAGTTTGCCTCAGTTTCCTCATCTGTGAAATGAGCTGAGGAAGTGAGCAAAGCATTCCATTTTATTTGCCAAGAAAACCCCAAATGAGGTCATGGAGAATCAGACATGACTGAAATGACTCAGTAACAAAACAATTATAGGAGGGAGGGAAAGAGAATGGACAACTAGGGAAGAAGGAAATAAAGAGATAACCCAAATCACTTAAAAAATAAAAACAAAGCTAGGTGGCTCAGTGAATACAACTCTGGCCCCAGAGTCAGGAGGATCTGAGTTCAAATGTGACCTCAGACACTTAACACTTACTAGTAGTGTGACCTTGGGCAAATCACTTAACCCCAATTGGTCTGCCCTCCCCCCTCCAAACCCCCCCCCCCAAAACAAAACCAAACAACAACAACAACAACAAAAAACCCTATATTGCAAGGTCCAGGAGACTTTTTATACTTCCAGTCTCCAGCACAGCAGCCCGTATATGGTAAGTACTTAATAAATGCTTCCAATCAAATTGCCATCAGCGTAGACCTGGTCTTTCAAGCACTCTGATAAATTTCCTCCTTTATTTGTTTTTGAATTCCTATGCCTTCACCCAGTGACATTCAAAAGATTTGTAAATTTAGTTAGCCACGAGTCATAACAATTAAAAATAATGATACGGTGCATTGTGCAACTGAAATTATTGCTGGAAACAGTCACCTTGATCCAAGACTGAATAGGCTAGGCGAGAAGCAATTTTTCAAATCTGAAATAACATGAAAGAAGAGATCTGGCCCTTCTTTCACTGCAATGAGGGCAAAGGTGTGGGAAAAGGGTTAGGAATTTGCTTAGAGATGGGGCAGCAGTGACTACAATCCCACCTCCTCCTCGTTTCCTCCCCCCCTTCCTGTCCCACTCCTCCTTCCATTATGGGTCCTCCCACCAGTTTTCTTTCCCCTGCCCCAGAAATGTTACAGGATTTCTATGCCCTTGAACGACAGCTCTACTCTCCTAATTACATGTCTTGAAAAGGAGGCACACGGACTGCAGGTGCTGCACGCTTACCACACGTTCCCCCTGATTATTACGGTATTATAGCTTGGTTGGGAGTCAGGAGCTGTCCCTGGCTGAATTGCTTTCACTTTCTTCCTGGCATGTGATGACTAGGATTCTGAGCTCACTTTTTGGAGTTTACCTTTGTCACAAACACTAGCTTTTAATCCTTAGCCAAAGGTCCTCTTTGACCTTTATATGGGAACAGCTTTTTAAAGATGTGATCTTCTAATATTCATTGAACTTTGGTTTTGTTTACAGGGGGGTAGGAAGGGATAAGCATTTATTAATCACATACTATGTGCCAGGTACTGTGCTAAACTCTTTACAAAGACTATCTCATTTGATCCTCACAACAACTCTGTGAAATAAGTGCCCTTATTATACCCTATTTTACAGCTGGGGAAATTGAAGCAGATAGTAAAATGACTTGCTCAAGGTCACACAGCTAATAAGTAGGAATGGATCTTTTCTTTCTTCCTCCCACAAACTGTACATATTTTAAGTTGCTAGGGATCTTTTTCCCCACCAAGAATAGAGGAGTGCTCAACAGAGCAGTGATTTCATCAGTATGAGGAACTTCGGATGTGGAAAGACCCTTCACAAATGCTTGACAAACCTCAAATAACTAAGACAGTTGTCTGGAGACGTTGAGAGGTTAAGTAACTTGTCTATGATCAAATAATTAGTATTTATCAGAGATAGAGTTGAACCTAGGCTTTTTATTTCATTGTTGGCCCTTTATCCAGTAGAGTGTATAGTGCCATTCTCTTAGGGGTTACATATCTGAAACTACTCATTAATAAGGGTTTTGTTTCTTTTTTTTAGAATGCAAACAGTAGAATGATCAATTGCTTAGTATCTCATAGATGAACTAGGACAACTTCCCCAAACACTAGTCTTCTAGAGAATCAAGTCTACTATAGACAAGGAAATCATAAAATAATGATTTAGTCCATAGTTGGAGCAGCTTGTTATCTTCTGGATCACAGGACATTCCTAAAATTCTAGGATGTTAGAGCTCAAAGAGCTTGATCCATGGGATCATCTTGTAGTCCAAGCCTTTGTTTTTACAGATGACTAAATTGAGACCCAAAGTAAAAAAAAAAGTCACACAGCTAATTAGTGACAGAGACAGAAAAAAACAACAATCATAAGTATTGGGTAAAATTTCACTGGTGATTAGCCAGTGTTTTGATAAAACTAGCATGCAATTTTCTAAATCTTCAATGCTTTAAGAAAAACAATTATCAAGGATTTATTTTTTCTTTCCTCTCACTTACCTCCAGGGGGGAATAAAAAGAAAGAAAGAAAGAATCACAGAGCTCCTGTCATATAAGAACAGTCAGCCAAAGCAAATTCCCACAAATTCATGGCTAAAAGTGTAAGGTTCCCAACCCACCATAAATCATCTGTCTGTAAAGGGGTAGGTAGCATTGTTCTAGGGCTTTTGTGCCATTGGTCTAACCAGGGATGGGGAACCTGAAGTCTTGAGGCCGAATGTGACCCTCTAGGTTCTCAAGTGCAACCCTTTGACTGAATCCAAACTTGGAAGATTTGTTTGGATTCAAAAGGTCACACTTGAGGACCTAGAGGGCCACATGTGGCCTTGAGGCCCCAGGTTCCCCACCCATAAATGCTTTGTGAATGTTGAGTTCCTTGAGATACATCTGGGCACCTATAACTCCTTCACTAGGAGACACTGATGGTATTACAATTTAGGAACGGAACCTGACCTGCAACTTCTTATTTCCCATGAATCATAGGATATAGAGCTGGCCATGACCACAGAACTCATCCCATCCAGTCTCCAAATTTTACACAAGGCTAAGTGACTTGTCCAAGGTCATGTAAGCAGTAAATAGTAGACATGGGATTTGAGTCTGGGTCATTCATACTCCATGTCTGATATTCTTTCCACTAATAGCATAAATTGGGTCAAGGACTAAAGTATATGATAAGTGATCAATGTCACCTAAGTCTTCAGGTGCTATTGTGTCTAAAAGACAACTGCTGATTTGTGTTCTTTCTTCTATATTGATTTTATCTGAAGATCTTTTGTTTTGATTTCCTGGACTTTTTAGTTTCTATTTAGTTCCCTGAGAGGAGTAAGGATGCATATACATATACATATATATATATATATATATTACACAGATACATGTATGGATGTGTATACACACACATATATATATACATATAAATATAAAATTACTTTTGCTTTATAGATGCTATTTTATTACCAAATTAAAGTCATCTATCAAAACCAGGAAAATTGGCAGGGCTTCTCTGCGAACAAGGTCAATACAGTTATGTTTTCCTTTCATATTAATATTGAACTAATTCATGCCTCAAATAACCCACCCCAGTCAATTCTCTTCTACTTTCTAAGCAGATCTGTTTAATAATTTCTTTTTTTCTTTTCTTTTTTTTTTTTTGGAGGGCAATTGGGGTTAAGTGACTTGCCCAAGGTCACACGGCTAGTTTTTGTGTTAAGTGTCTGTAGCCGGATTTGAATTCAGGTCCTCCTGACTCCAGTACTGGTGCTCTATTCACTGTACCACCTAGCCTCCCTGGGTTAATAATTTCTTAAGCCCTTTTCCGCTTCCTTTTTCTAGCCTCTTCTTTAACCAGGCTTTGCCCCTGTATTGTTGGGATACCTGGATCATTTACTGTCTGACCGACTTGTCTCGTGTTTTCTTGTCTTTATATCTTCGCTGCTGCTAGTTCCTTTGTCTGGACTGTCACCCTTTCCTCCCCATTTAGAAGTCTACTGACTTCTCTCCATCCTTCAATGCCCCACTTGGATGTCATCTCTTGTGTGAAACCTCCCCTGATTCCTTCCAAGTATGAATTTTCTCCCTCATATGATCTCATAACATTTTATGCTTCTCCTATGTAAAACCACTAACATATTCTAATTTGTATTCTATGAACCTGTGTATACATGTAAGCTCTCTAAGTGCTGGGCCTATTTTTCCCCCTTTTCTTCCCCAGTGCTAAGAATAGTGCATTGCACGTAGGTGGTGCTTAATAAATATTTGGAGAATGAATAATTGGAAGCAGACAAATACATGTTGATAGTGAGTTTTACCCAATCATGCATCATAGAATTTATGACTTCTTCTTTTGCCTGGATGACAGTGGAAGGCTATAGAATATGGATTTAGAAAAAATGGAACTCCAGTTTAACAATCAATCATTCACAGGCTTACTACAGGCTCACTAAGCTTATAGTGTATGCAGAGCTCTTACTCCACTACTGATTAACTCTATGACTGTGTACAAGTCATTTAGTCAACCTGGGATTCATTCAACTTGCCTCAAATGTAAAACGTGGGTGATAAGTTCTGACCAACTAGAAGTTAAGGAGCTGGAAAAGATAATATTTTAGGTTCCTTCTAGCTCTAAGATTTATGTATAATTCTATTATTCTGTGTTACTAGCCCTACATTATTAGTTTTTGGAAATGGGGCAGGGAGATGGCAGGGAGATGCCTATGAGTACCTTATAGTCTATTTGGGGGAGAAAAGACTTTAGAACATCATTAAATAATTAATGACCAAAATAGTAAATGATGAGGTGTTAGATCATGCAAAAAAGACAATATGAGGAAAAAACAATATATCATAAGGCATTAATTGTATGGCACAGATAGGTACCAAAAAAGTAAGAGAAGGGAAATAAAATGTAGACATCATTCTGTGGTATGTATGCCTGTGTGTTTGTGTTAGAGCTTGATCCTAAGACATGGATAGGATTTGAATAGGTGAAAAGAACAGGAGAAAAGCCTCTGTAGTTCAGGTTTTAATTGATATGAGAACCTAGCTAGTTCAGTAGATAGAATGCTGAGCCTGGAGTCAGGAAGCCAGAGTTCAAATCCAGCCTTAGACACTCACTAGGTGTGTGACCCTCGATAGTTCTAGGCAAGTCTTAACCTGTTTGTCTCAGTTTCACCAACTATAAAATGGGGATAATACCTCCTAGAATTGTTCTGAGGGTAAAATGGGATAATATTTGTGTAATACTTAGTACAATGTCTGGCATATAGTAGGTACTATATGAAATATATTGCTTATTCCCTTATAATATATTCCTATATTACATATGTGTGTATCTGTACACACACACACACACACACACACACACACACTCCTATATTTTACTTTTGTCTTTATAGAGTCTAGGTCTTGCCTGGGTCGGGGTATAGGGAGGGGCAAGGAAATAGGGCAGAGAGTAAGATGGGAAATTCTCATCTCCTTATATCAGCAAGTAAGAGATTGGGTGGTGGGGGGGATCATCTTTTAGTTTAAGCTGTTGTAAATCAGTCCCCCCAAACAGGCTATACATTATGCTTTTGTTACAGTGAGAGTTAAATTACAAGGAAATGAACTGTGCATAACAATTCCCTAAGTCACTAGCTTCTAGGGTTCTCAAAAGAATGGGCTCGGAGACAAACAGGTTTACCGTTCAGGATTTATCACTGTGCAAAAGGCACCATCTAGTGGCTCAGAACTGTGAGGCTTAAAAGGAGAAATAGCTAAAAATGGAATGGACAAAGATTGGGGAACAGGGAAGGGAGAAACCCAGAGAGCTGCAGTTTTGACTTTTAAACATGGTTAATGAAAGACTGTGAAAATTCATGTTTCAATATACGTTATCTCACACCCTCGTCAATATTGACTCACTCCAGTCAGGGCAACAAGAATTAATAACCAGAAATCCCATTTTAAAGTGTAAATTTAGCAGGTCTCAGCTTCCACTTTCATTAAATGCTTCATAAAAGCTGATAAGAGTCTACATCTTTCCCTTTCCCCTTCGTTCCTTTTCCCACTCCCACCCTCTCTCCATGCCCGGTGCTTCGGTGTTATGGGCTCTATTTTCTAAGGGAAAATGCTTGGATATTAGTAGAGAAGGCCATTGAATTTAATTCCCGTGGAACAGAGTAAAAGATTCAGTTTGTTCTGGGACCCAAGCAAAGCCTTCCACTTGAATGAACTATTTTTCTCCTTAAAGCAATGTTTCTAAATCCCAGTTTCATTAAAGTCCATGGAAATGGGCTTATGATGGACTGAGTTGAAACAACAAAATGATGGTTCACTTCAAATTTTGCTCCCAGGCTTTTGGTCAAATTTCCTCTGTCCAGGAGGTGTGGAAGTCTCCATTAGATCTGATTGTGACTAAGGCTACCTAATGTGAGCAGTCCCTTTGAGTCACTGGCTCATGACCCCTTCCTCTGGTTTCTCCAGAAGAATAAGGGTAATTTGTGGTCCCATGCTGCCTGTAAGCCCTTTAACCATTCCGCCACCCCCACCTCCCACTGCTCCTTGGGAGTTAGCTCAACACTGTCATACCTGAACTATATTGTTGCATATACACACATGCATACACACACTGAGCAAGTCTGAAAAAGGCTTCTTAATTTCTTGACTGGACCAGCTTTCACAGTCTTTCTTTTTAAGAAATTTATTGTCAAAGGGGCATTCGTGCACATGCCTAGCGCATGGGAAACGCACATAGGTTGGTTGCAGACACAGGCAGCAGATGTAGTCCTCGTAGTTAAGCATTACATATGGGCTTCTCCACTGACAAGCTCATGGCAGAATTTATGGGCAGCCTCATTCAATGCAACAGCAATGGGGTTCATTTTAATGAATCCCCTTGGTAGTATAATAATCACTCAGACAGGAACAACTGCCACACGGAGCCATGCACATTGTCTCTGACCTCTGCACCTTCCCACTGAAACAGAATCCTTCCTGTCTATTTTTTTCTATTTCACAAAAAATCATTTTTTAAAAATGAATCAATATGTGGGTAAGAGGAGGAGAAAAGGGGAATGTAGAAGGGACCAACTTTCAGAGATCCTAAGCCTGTGAAGACATGTCTGTTTCCTGGGAGGCATATTTTCCCTTTATAAATACTACATTTCACCTCACAAACTAATGTGTGTGTGTATAATTTTGCTAAAAGAAAAAAGGAAAATTCTTTGTTTCTTGGAGGGAGCAGCGTATATACCACATGCTGCAGTTGCTATGGTAATTACTAGTCTCCATTGAATAGCGATGCAAGGGGTTATTTAGAAATGAACTAACTGGCTACAGTGTATATTTGAATGAAAAACCTACTTATTTATGAAAGATTTTGAAAGTTGCTCTAACCAAAAAATAAAGGGAATGGGGAGAACATTTCAATAAAGGCTGAAACTGGCACATGGAAGTCCCTTTCATCTTTCCGTAAGAACCAAAACATTGGATGTCCCTAAGAGACTCATCTAGGATTGCCACTTGGGTTCATGAATTAAAGGATTGTGACGGGAACCTTAGAGATCATTCAGTTCAACCCCCTCATTTTATGGGTGACAGATCACAGTATCATAAGGGCAGAGCTGGAAGGGCCCCTCTTGCCCAACTCCCTCATTTTACATATGAGAAAATGGAGGCTCAGAGAAATTATGCTTTGCCTTTTATCACACAGGTAGTAAGTGTAAGGGACTAGATTTTATTTGAAATTCAGTGTTCTCTAATCTTTTTGTAGGCGAATGATTTTTCTTGTTGTTGTTGTTTTTTTGCTTTTTGGAGGGCAGTTGGGGTTAAGTAACTTGCCCAAGGTCACACTGCTAGGTTGTTTTCTTTGTGTGTGTTTTCTGAGGCCAGACCTGAACTCAGGTCCTTCTGACTCCAGGGCCAGCGCTCTACTCACTGCGTGCCACCTAGCCACCCCCTCGAATGATTTTTCTTAAAATTATACTTGGGGAAGAATATTAGAGAGTGCATCAGGTATTTTATGGCCTTATCCATCACCGTGGGATGATAATACTGTCATTGATTATTGTGTGCCCTATTTTCAATCAATTAATCAACAAGAATTTATTAAGTGTCTACTGTATTCCAGGTACTGTGCCAGGCACTAGAGATACAAAGACAAAAATGAAATAATTCCTGCCCTCAAAGAGTTTATTTTCTATGGCAATGAGCATTGGTTTAGAGTAAAAGAGTTAAATTTTATCTGTCCATATTTAATAACAGCATTGGGAGTGTCTTTGGATATAATAAATTCAAAGGATAAAAATCTAGGCCTTTATGGAACCTGACCTATTACCAAAAATCAGCAGTGTAAATCCCAATCTATCCGTTACTGTCTGTCTTATGTGGCTCTTGTCTATTCCTTCCCATAAGTCCACAATGGTGATGTCTAGCTAACATTTGTGAAAGGAGACTTCCTGTCTTTGTCCTGACAGTTTGATAGTTCATGTTTATATAGCATATAAGGATTTATAAAATTAAATAATAATAAAATAACACTATGCCATTCTTAGGCTTCATATTAGCCAGTTGAGATTAAATAGGAATTGAGGA
Organism: Gymnobelideus leadbeateri; assembly: GCA_011680675.1. Lineage (NCBI taxonomy): Eukaryota > Metazoa > Chordata > Mammalia > Diprotodontia > Petauridae > Gymnobelideus > Gymnobelideus leadbeateri. The sequence goes on from WOXC01011698.1 coordinate 25,248, forward strand.
AGGGGAAGAAGGGATCCAGGATGGTTACACTATACCCTTCCCTCAACACCAAACCATTTATCTACTAAAAATGACCTTGGTTTCCTAGTTTCTTACACAATCAGATTTAACACTCCTGTCTTCTCCTATACACCCTACCCTAACTACCCATAGGATCATGGGACATCTACAATTTATTCCTTATTGAGAAGGCGGGTAGAGAGAAGACAAAAGGAAATTATCATATGGGAAGCAATCTCTGGAGTCTCTGCCTAGAGATTTGGTGATTTTTCCTTTCTTAGAATCTAATAATAGTCTTCAAACCCTCTGTTGGCATTGTAATCTTGTTGATATGGGGAATGTCTCTAATAGTGCAAATCCCAGCTCATCTATTACTGTCCATCCTATGTGGCTCTTGTCCATTCCCTCCCAGAAGTTCACAATGGTGATATGGACCTAACATTTGAGGAAGGAGACTCCCTTTTTGCTTTTGACAATTTGATAGTTCATGCTTATATAACACTTTAATTCCCACACAACAATCCAATGAAGGAGGATTTAGCAAATACGTTATTAAACCCATTTTATAGATATAGAATCCTGGGCTCAGACAAGTTAAACAATTTAGCCCCATTTATGCATCTGGTAAGTGCTGGAGACAAGATTCAAACATAAGTCTTCTGGGTCCAGGTCTATCCTCTACACTCTCCCCCATGATGACCATACCTTGTATTTTAATCCCTAGCACTCCTCTTAATCATCACACATCACTGTCATGGGGTCAATACTTGATAAATGATACTTTCCCCTCTTACTTTTAAAAGAATGAGTAAGGCCTGTATAAATTGCAAACTGTCCAAGGATATGCAGCAGGCAGTTGGTGAGAGGACCCAGAACAACCTTCTCCAATTTCACCTTTTCTCCCCGATGGAGACCGGTTGGATCAGGCCCCCTTCACCCAGAGGAGAGAGGACATGAAGATAGAGACAGCTCAAGTGACTGATTAATATCCATTAGTTCAGCCCCTGACTCCAAAGGAATTCTGCCAACTCTAATGTTTAGCCTTATCTGCTTACACTAGGATTGCTGCATTTGGGGAAAGTCTCCAGCTTCTTTTGTCTCGTTTAGTATCAAATCCCAAAGCCCCCTCACGTCAGAGGGGCATTTGTGACCAGTTGACTGCCTGGACTGAACTAATTTCCTGGGATTCTGCTACCTGCCTGTGTTACTCCTTCCCTTCCCCATACCAGACCAAAGAATTTGTCTACCAATTTGGTTTGTGAACTATTAATGAACCTTGTGATAGATAGCAGGATGTAAGTGGATAGAATATTGGACAAAGTCAGGAAATCTGGGTTCATGTCCTACCATTGACACTACTAACTGTGCAATAGTGAGCAAAATTAATCTTTCCCAGGCATACTGATTAGTATTGGTAGAGGGAGTTTACTACAATCTTAATTTTAGAGCAGGAAAGGACCTTAGAAGCTGTCAAGTTCAAACACCTCATTTTACATATGAGGATACCAAGGCTGAGATGTTGAATGACTTGACTAAGGTCATAAATATTGCAAGTAGCAGAAGGAGGATTTAAACTCATGTCCTCTGACTCCAGTCCCTGGGACTGCTATACTGCATTGCTTCCTTTCATATCTACAGAGCTAGAAGGGACCAATGATGGCATTTAATTCAACCCCTTCATTTTACAAATGATGAAATGGAGACCCAGAGAAGGGGAGCAACGTCTCTGTCATTGAGCAGATAGTATGGTGTCAGGATTTGAACCTGAGATTTTACTTCCTTCTGTGGGCAGATGGTTTCATTCTAAAAGCATATACAGGTGTAATAGCAGAGGACTCTTTTTGCCATCTCGTCTCAGAACTAATGGATAATATTGTCATTTATTATTTACTTTAGACAACATTCAATCAGTCAGTCAATCAATAAGCATTCATTAAGTGTCACATACTAGATACAGTGGATACAAAGACAAATAGGAATTTAAACCCTACCCTTAAGTAGCTTACATTCAATGAGTATGATGATTGTGGGTTTAGAGCAGGTTCCCCACCACTGGTTTGGAGTCAGAGAAGCTGAATTTGGCTGCCCATATTGATGACACCATCAGCAGAAAGGACTTTGGAGACAGACTTCATATGATGGAAATCTAGACTTTCTTGGAACTCTGCTGACCAATGATGATGATGATGATGATGGGGTTGATGCTGCTGCTGCTAACTTGTCTGTCTTGGGCTTCAGAAGAACCAATTAGGCTTGAATAGTAATTAGGAGTGGGAAGGAGAAAGGAACCAGGATGGTTATTCTTTCTTTTTTTCCTCCCCAACAACAAATCATCTATCCGTAACAAAACTTAACCCTAATTTCTTACATCAAAACATTCCCTTTGATGCTTACAACCTCAATGTTTAAGTTACTTAAACTTTCTGTGACTCAGTTTCCTCACCTATAAAATGAGGAAGTTGTACCCAATAGTCTCTAAGGTCTATGAAAGTTCTTCTACAATTGAAGATAGGCACACATGGGGCAGTGAGAGATTGAGAGATTTAATTAAACAGTTAGGGAATGCCAGAGACAAATCCTGAACCCTCCTGAACAGTTGCTACTAGGGATGGTGGTAACTAGAAAGCTTGGGATATACTTTTTTTTTAAGTTTGGGGTATACTTGTTTGTGTTTATAGCTATCAGGGAAGGAACCAGTATATAGGGAGAGATTGAAGATTAGAGAAAGAGGGAGGGGGATAAAAGTGGAAGCAACCTTTTGGAGAAGACAGGAAAGTTTGGGATCTAGGGTACATAGCAAGGATAAAGGTCAGTTATTCCTCAGAGTATGGAGTAAAAGCTGAAATAGTTGGGAATGATAGCAGGGATTGTCAAATGAGGAGAAAGAGAGAAGTTTTCAGGAAATAGCCTGATTTTTTGGGGGTAAAATATAAGGGGAGGATCTGAGGCAAGAGAGTTTTATGGGAGACTTGGAGAGAGAAAGTTTGGGTCCTTCATTATGGAAAATAGGATGGAGAACAAACTAAGAAAGACTAAAGGATTTCCATGCTGCCGTGAGAATCCAGTTGAGATTTGGATAGTATAAATTTGTAGAGGTCCTATTCAACAAGATCACATGACTTCCTCCAGTTCTAGTCCAACTGCATAGAAAAGAGAAGGCAAAACTCCCAGCAGTAATCTGGGGGTGGAACAAGGGATTGTAGAGGAGAGGATAGTATAAAGCAAAAAGAGGGAAAAAGTGAAAATAAGGCATCTGGGTCAATAGGAAAGAAGTGATAGCAAAGAAGAGGGAATTGAAAGGAAGGGGAGGGTGGCTAGGTGGCGCAGTGAGTAGAGTGTCGGCCCTGGAGTCAGAAGGACCTGAGTTCGGATCCAGCCTCAGACACTTAACGCACACAGAAACAAAAACCTAGCCGTGTGACCTTGGGCAAGTTACTTAACCCCAATTGCCCTCCAAAAAAAAAAAAAAAGCAAAAAAAAAAAAAAAGCAAGGACGGGGAAAGG